>SNQJ01S0037593.1:71260-99128 GCA_010110895.2 Picea sitchensis | reverse complement strand
CCCGTTGTCGAGAACCTCTGTCTTCTCGATCTCCCGATCTCCGATATGCCGATTTGCCGAAATGGATTTAGCTTCAGTTAGCCCCCCTGGGCTATACCTTTGGTCCACATGACCTCCCCTTATACGACCACAGTCCCTTTCAGGGTTTCATGACTCAAGCACTTGATGGCGCTGAACCCAGGTACCTACCTCAATAGGTCCCGTGCCTGACCTCCCGGTCTTAAGGATCATTCTAATTTCCCTTTCCAAAGATGAATTAGCTCTTTCAATTCCCACTGGAATCTCTATTAAACCCCGATCCACAGGTCCTTCCTTTACCCCTGTCACAACTTCTACACATGCCTGATATCTCCCTGACAGAAATTTCAGGTTTCGGGGTTTTCTGATTCCCATTGTCAAGAACCTTTGTCTTCTCGATCTTCTGATCTTTGATATGCTGATTTTTCGAAACGGCTTTAGCCTCAGTTAGTCCCCCTGGGATATATATTTGGTCCACATGACCTCCTCTTATATGACCGCAGTCCCTTTCGAGGTTTCACGACTCAAGTGCCTGAACTCTTGGTCTCTCGGCTCCCGAAGTGCCGATTTCTGAAATGCCAAAATGGTCTTGCCTTTCGGGATTTTCCCCGAAAACCTAGATTGTTGCCACGTATCCCCTCGAGATGGACGGTCCTCGTTGTTTCACGATTTCGGGTTTTGAAACACCGAAATGCCTGTGGGTTCTTTCCCTTGGAACTCTCAAAGTTTCGATTCCTGACCTCCGACATGACGAAGTGATGTTAGCTGGCCCCACAACGGAGCTTTCCACCTTGTTGGGGTTTCAGACTTCACATTTCCAAAATGCGCGTACTTCCTGTCCTTCGGATTCGTGAAACACCGAATCCCGAAATGCTGAAATGGCTCTCCTATCGGGATTTTTTTCCGAATTCTTGGATTTCTACCACGCGTCCTCCTATGATGGACGATCCTCAATCATTTTTCGATTTCACAAAATCAAATGCCGAAATGCTTCGGCATCCTGTCCTCTTGATCCCCGAAATCTCGACATGTGAAATGCTGACAGACTCTCAGTCTCCGCCACATGTCCCAACTGATGGACGAATCAGATCTGTTTCGGGGTTTTCATCCTGGAGATTCCCAATCCCCTATCATCAGGACTTCTGATATTTCGATTTCTGAAATCTCGATGAAAAATTCCTGTTGGGACTTCACTCCCCTGTTCACGAAGGCTTAACTCCCCCGCAACTTCGGTCAGATCCGACGGCTGACGGGTATTCTAAGAAAGATCCGACGGTTCAGATCATTTCTCCTGTGTGCTCCTCCTACTCTCTGGACGTGAAAACTCTCAATGGTCCAAATCCTTTCAGCAGATCTAACGGCAGCGGTTGCTCCTCCCGAGCTTTGGTGCTTTCTTCCGATGATTGGAAGATTTCTCCAAGACTAAAGGCCTCGACCTTTGCCTTTCCTCTGCGAGCTCCACAATTTCGAGTCCTCGCCTACACATATGAAAAAGTTGTCTCTCCTGAGCTTTATAGACTCTAAACTCCTCTAAAGAGTTCTTCGACCTCTGCGCTCCTTGCAGCTATGGCTCTGTGCGCTGAAAGCACTACTCCTCCTGAGCTTATCCTTCGAATCCTCAAGGGATTCTTTGACTTCTGCACCTCTGCAGAGTCTTCACGCACACAAAGTGCTATCTCTCCTGAGCTTTTCAAACACTCATATCTCTAAGGAAATAAATCCTTCTTCCTTTCTCTTGCAGATGGAGAATTTGGATGCCCTCTTGGCTATCCTTCACTCAAGCAACCTCTTGCTGAATCCTTCAGGGTGTTCAACAACCCTGTGAAGATCCCTCAGTGGATTCTTCCTCTAAAATACAGAACTCAATAGAGTTCTCTTCTTGTGCCTATCTGCACACTGTCTCAATGCCCTCTTGGCAGAGTTATACAAAACTCACAGCAGATTTCTTCGGTGAACTCTTTGCACCTGCTCAATGCCCACCTGGAAGAGCTTTACAGAACTCCTCATAGCTTTTGTTTTCTTTTGAACTCACAACAGAGTTCTTCTGTGCAGTCCTTACACTGGCTCAATGCCCACCTGGCAGAGCTTTACAGAACTCCTCAGAGCTTCTGTCTTATTTTGAACTCACAACAGAGTTCTTATGTGCACTCCTTGCACTGGCTCAATGCCCACTTGGTAGAGCTTCACATAACTCCTCAAAGATTCTATCTACAACTGTGTTCTTCTCCACAGCCTTTCCTCCAAGGTATTCAACAACCTTGAGGTCTTCCTCTGAATTGTTGATTTCAACTTCTGTGCCCACCTGGCATGCCTCTGTCTCACTCCATAGAGTTCAGAAATGCACCCTCTGTGCATGACTATCAGAACCCGCAGCGTTTTGTCACACCCTCCGGGTGTGAAGCCTCAAAGACCTTTCAATCTTGAAGCCAAAAAAACTCCTGCAAATGCATAAACATAACACACATTCACAGCATATAAAGAACACTCAGAGACATTCATTTAACACATAAATGGCCTGTAACAAGTTCTCGGCTCCTTCTCTCTTCTTCTCTCTACTCGCTCTATCATTCTACTAACTATCCCCTAAATGAGATCGAAATTGATCTTTTACATGAGGGGGCTCTTCGAGCTCTTCCCTCCAATCTACCTACCCTATTCAATTACATTGAATGGGTTGTCTAGTCCACAAATCAGATCTAAATCTCATCCTTCAAAGCATTAAAGGCCTATATATCTACAGCCCATGCGCATAGCATGGCCCCACGGCTCGACAACCTACAACATTAAATTACATTCAAATTCAAAAATGGAAGACGAGGGCTGCACCTCTCTTCAACTTTGAATGTACACACTGACATGGTTGGTTGGATGGATGGATGACATGGAGAGATGCTCCTGCATCATACTTCTCAGCTACAAAATTCATGAGCTCCTGCTCATGAGCTTCCTCTCTCAACTTTGGAAACCCTCCTGGATCCCAAACAAATTTCTGGAGATGTTCATCTGCTCCATCTCCCTGCTGCTGCTGCTGTTGCTTCTGCATTGTTGTTGTTGCTTCTTTCCTTCTGCTCAGCCTCTCCTTGCTGACATTTTTTGTTGACCGGATCATTAGCTCCCTGATCATGTCGACCACTTCGTCCAACTGCTCCCATGGATGGCTCTGTTCATGCAGTCTCCCCAGTTGCAGAAATTTTCTACAAATGGGCAGATCACTGTGATCTCCCCTGCCTTCTTCATATGCTACCAACTTCACTTGTTGGATGTGCATGCTCTGTGCCTTCACCCTTCTCTCTAGGGCTTCAATTTGTTCATATAGATCAGCCAAACTAATGTTGTCTGCTTCTTCTTCTTCTTCTTTTGCAAACTCCCAGGTTGCAGTCTTTTCAGTCTCCTGGATGGAAATATTGAGCCACTCCTCAGAATGCTCATTTTCTTCTTTTGTTGTCAGCTTCAGTGTTGCGGCTTCCTTAGTTTCCTGTTTGAATATGTTGAGCCATTCCTCAGAATGCTCATTCTCCTCTTCTAAATGGGCAACTTCAGATACCTGCTCCAATTCTTTTTCCCTGACAGTCTCAGTTGGCTGTCCTTCTTCTGTTGTTATTGCCTTATCAACCGAAACGTAGATTTCTCCCTCCTCTTGGGAAAATGGTAGGAATATTTCGATTCCCCCAATCATCAGAATATTTATCAGATCTTCCTCCTTTGTCAGCTGCATCTGCTGATCCAAACTCACCTCTGAGTTTATGAGACTCTCAGATAGTCTCATCTGTTCATCCCTGCCCACCTGGAAATATGAGATTTTCCTGCTGCCCTCCTGGCAGTCTGTGAGATCCTACAACGATCTCAATCCATTTCCCACCTGGCAATTGGGAATTTCATTTCTGCCCTCCTGGCAGTTTTTGAGATCTTCAGTCAATCTCCATTCTCCAACATCCTCACCGAGAATTCTCCTAGTCTCTGGTTCACATATCTGAACCATTTCCTCAGGTCCGTCGAGGTTTTTAGTATGCCTCAACCATCCTCTTAACAGCTTACGCTGTCTTCTAGCCATCAACTCATTGACTGGCCAATTTACCTTTGTCTTCATGGGCCATTCATGTACCCATCTTGACCTGGTATTTTGCTGCATCCGTAGTTCAATCTCTTCCATTCTTGCCCTGATGTCGGCAAGTTCTTTCCCCCTTTCGGCTGTGCTCATCAACTATGGGATTTTCCTTCTAGCATATCTATGGCCTTCGATAGTCATGTCTCTATCTCTGTCTGCTCTCCTGGCAAACCTGTCGCTCACTTGCAAGCCATCATTTACAGAGTCTCCAGCACTTTGTCTCCTTTTGTTTTCTCCCTCTGCTTGAAATATACAAACATAGTTCTCACTCTGATACCACTTGATGGTCCCTTTCGGGGTTTCGCGACTCAAGCGCTTGATGGCGCTTAACCCAGGTACCTACCTCAGCAGGTCCCGCGCCTGACCTCCCGGTCTTAAGGATCGTTCTAATTCCCCTTTCCCGAGACGAATTAGCTCTTTCGATTCCCACTGGAATCTCTGTTAAACCCCGATCCATAAGTCCTTCGTTTACCCCTGTCATGACTTCTGCACATGCCTGATCTCTCCCTAACAGAAATTTCGGGTTAAGGGGTTTTCTGATTCTCATTGTCGAAAACCTCTATCTTCTCGATCTCCCGATCTCCGATATGCCAATTTTCCAAAACATCTTTAGCTTTAGTTAGCCCCCCTAGGCTATACCTTTGGTCCACATGACCTCCCCTTATATGACCACAGTCCCTTTCGGGGTTTCGCGACTCAAGCGTTTGATGGCGTTGAACCCATGTACCTACCTCACCAGGCCAACGCCTGACCTCCTCGTCTTAAGGATCATTCTAATTTCCCTTTCCCAAGCTGAATTATCTCTTTCAATTCCCATTGGAATCTCTGTTAAACCCCGATCCACAGGTCCTTCCTTTACCCCTGTCATGACTTCTGCACATGCCTGATCTCCCTACTACTGCTGCTTCTGCTTCTGCACTACTACTACTGCTTCTTTCCTTCTGCTCAACCTATCCTTGCTGACAATTTCTACTGACTGGATCATCAACTCCTTGATCACGTCGACCACTTCATCTAGCTGCTGCTGTGGCTGGCTCTATTCATGCAGTCTCCCCAACTACAAAAGGTGCAGAGCGTGCACATCCAACAAGTGAAGTTGGTAGCAAATGAAGAAGGCAGGGCAGATCACTGTGATCTCCCCTGCCTTCTTCATTTGCTACCAACTTCACTTGTTGGATGTGCACGCTCTGCACCTTCACCCTNTCTCCAGGGCTTCAATTTGTTCATACAGATCAACCAAACTAATGTTGTCTGCTTCTTCTTCTTCTTCTTCTGCAAACTCCCAGGTTGCAGTCTTTTTAGTCTCCTGGATGAAAATATTGAGCCACTCCTCAGAATGCTCATTTTCTTCTTCCGCTGTCAGCTTCAGTGCTGCAGATTCCTCAGTTTCCTGTCTGAATATGTTGAGCCATTCCTCAGAATGCTCATTCTCCTCTTCTACTTGGGCAGCTTCAGATACCTGCTCCAATTCTTTTTCCCTGACAGTCTCAGTTGGCTGTCCTTCTTCTGTTGTTGTTGCCTTATCAACCGTAATGTAGATTTCTCCCTCCTCTTGGGCAAATGGTAGGAATATTTTGATTCCCCCAATCATTAGAAGATTTCTTAGATCTTCCTCCTTTGTCAGCTACATCTGCTGATCCAAACTCGCCTCTGAGTTTATGAGACTCTCAGATAGTCTCATCTATTCATCCCTGCCCACCTGACAATATGGGATTTTCCTGCTGCCCTCCTGGCAGTCTATGAGATCCTGCAACGATCTCAATCCATTGCCCACCTGGCAATTGGGAATTTCATTTCTGCCCTCCTGACAGTTCTTGAGATCTTCATCCGATCTCCATTCTCCAACAGCCTCACCGAGAATTCTCCCAGTCTCTGGTTCACATATCTGAACCATTTCCTCAGGTCCGTCGAGGTTTTCAGTATGCCTCAACCATCCTCTTAATAGCTTACATTGTCTTCTAGTCATCAACTCGTTGACTGGCCAGTTTACCTTTGTCTTCATGGGCCATTCATGTACCCATCTTGACCTGGTATTCTGCTGCATCCGCAGTTCAAGCTCTTCCATTTTTGCCCTGATGTCGACAAGTTCTTTCCCCCTTTCGGCTATTCTCATCAACTCTGGGATTTTCCTTCCAGCATATCTATGACCTTCAGTAGTCATATTGCTGTCACTGTCTTCTCTCCTGGCAAACCTGCCGCTCACTTGCAAGCCATCATTTACAGAGTCTCCAACACTCTCTCTCCTTTTGTCTTCTCCCTCTGCTTGAAATATACAAATAGAGTTCTCACTTTGATACCACTTGATGGTCCCTTTCAGGGTTTCGCGACTCAAGCGCTTGATGGCGCTGAACCCAGGTACCTACCTCAGCAGGTCCCATGCCTGATCTCCCGGTCTTAAGGATCGTTCTAATTTCCCTTTCCTGAGACGAATTAGCTCTTTCGATTCCCACTGGAATCTCTGTTAAACCCTGATCCACATGTCCTTCCTTTACCCCTATCATGACTTCTACACATGCCTGATCTCTCCCTGACAGAAATTTCGGGTTTCGTGTTTTTCTGATTCCCGTTGTCGAGAACCTCTGTCTTCTCAATCTCCCGATCTCTGATATGCCGATTTGCTGAAACGACTTTAGCTTAAGTTAGCCCCCCTGGGCTATACCTTTGGTCCACATGACCTCCCCTTATATGACCGCAACCCCTTTCGGGGTTTCGCGACTCAAGCGCTTGATGGCGCTGAACCCAGGTACCTACCTCAGCAGGTCCCGCGCCTGACCTCCCGGTCTTAAGGATCGTTCTAATTTCCCTTTCTTGAGCCGAATTAGCTCTTTCAATTCCCATTGGAATCTCTGTTAAACCCCAATCCACAAGTCCTTCCTTTACCCTTGTCACGGCTTCTGCACATGCCTGATCTCTCCCTGACAGAAATTTCAGGTTTCAGGGTTTTCTGATTCCCATTGTCGAGAACCTTTGTCTTCTTGATCTCCTGATCTTCGATATGCCGATTTTCTGAAATGGATTTAGCTTCAGTTAGCCCCCTTGGGCTATATCTTTGGTCCACATGACCTCCCCTTATATGACCACAGTCCATTTCAGGGTTTCGCAACTCAAGCACCCGAACTCTTGGTCTCTTGGCTCCCAAAGTGTCGATTTCTGAAATGCCGAAATGGTCTTGTCTTTCGAGATTTTCCCCGAAAACCTAAATTCTTGCCACGCATCCCCTCGAGATGGACGGTCCTTGTCATTTCATGATTTTGGGTTTTGAAACACTGAAATGCCTATGGGTTCTTTCCCTTGGAACTCTCGAAGTTTCGATTCCCGACCTCCGACATGATGAAGTGACGTCAGCTATCCCCAAAACGAAGCTTTCCACCTTGTCGAGGTTTCAAACTTTGCATTTCCAAAATGCACGTACTTCCTATCCTCAGGATTCGCGAAACGCCGAATCCTGAAATGCCAAAATGGCTCTCCTATCGGGATTTTTTTCTGAATTCTTGGATTTTCGCCATGTATCCTCCTATGATGGACAGTCCTCAATCATTTTGTGATTTCATGAAATCAAATGCCAAAATGCTCTGGCATCCTGTCCTCTTGATCCCCAAAATCCTGACATGCGAAATGCCGACAGACTCTTAGTCTCCGCCACGTGTCCCAACTGATGGATGACTCAGATCTGTTTCGGGGTTTTCATCCTGGAGATTCCCGATCCCCTATCATCAGGACTTCCGATATCCCAATTTCTGAAATCCCGATGACAAATTCCTGTTAAGACTTCACTCCCCTGTTAAAAAAGGCTTAACTCCCCCGTAACTCCGGTCAGATCCAACAGGTGACGGGTATTCTAAGAAAGATCTGTTGTTTCAGATCATTTCTCCTGTGCGCTCCTCTTGTTCCCTAGACGTGAAAACTCTCAACGGTCTAGATCCTTTCAGTAGAATTGACGTCATCTGTTGCTCCTCTCGAGCTTTGGCACTTTCTTCCAATGCTTGGAATATTTCTCCAAGACTAAAGGCCTCAACCTTTGCCTTTCTTCTGCGAGCTCCACAATTTCGATTCCTCACCGATGCGTATGAAAACGTTGTCTCTCCTGAGCTTTATAGACTCTGAACTCCTCCAAAGAGTTCTTCGACCTCTGCACTCCTTACAACTATGGCTCTATGCGCTGAAAGACCTACTCCTCATGAGCTTATCCTTTGAATCCTCAAGGGATTCTTTGAATTCTGCGCCTCTGCAGACTCTTCACGCACACAAAGTGCTATCTCTCCTGAGCTTCTCAAACACTCAGATCTCGAAGGAAATAAATCCTTCTTCCTTTCTCTTGCATATGGAGAATTTGGATGCCCTCCTGGCTATCCTTCTCTCAAGCAACCTCTTGTTGAATCCTTCAGGGTGTTCAACAACCCTGCGAAGATCCCTCAGTGGATTCTTCCTCCAAAATACAGAACTCAACGAAGTTCTCTTCTTGTTCCTATCTGCACACTGTCTCAATGCTCTCCTGGCAGATTTATACAGAACTCATAGTAGAGTTCTTCAGTGCACTCTTTGCACCTACTCAATGCCCAATTGGCAGAGATTTACATAACTCCTCAGAGCTTCTGTTTTCTTTTGAACTCACAACAGAGTTCTTCTGTGCACTCCTTTCACTGGCTCAATTCCCACCTGGCAGAGCTTTACAGAACTCCTCAGAGCTTCTGTCTTCTTTTGAACTCACAACAGAGTTCTTCTGTGCACTCCTTGCATTGACTCAATTCCCACCTGGTAGAGCTTCATAGAACTCCTCAGAGATTCTGTCTGCAATCGTGTTCTTCTCCATAGCCTTGCCTCCAAGGTATTCAACAACCTTGAGGTCTTCCTCTGAATTTTTGATTTCAACTTCTGTGCCCACCTGGCATGCCTCTGTCTGACTCCGTAGATTTTAGAAATGCACCCTCTGTGCACGACTATCATAACCCGCAACATTCTGTCACACCCTCCTGGTGTGAAGCCTCAAAGACCTCTCAATCTTGAAGCCAAAACAACTCCTGCAAATGCATAAACATAACACACATTCATAGCATATAAAGAACACTCACAGACATTCATTTAACACAGAAATATGCAGGAAATACTGTTGTTCATATTAAAATGGCAAATGCCTATTTGTACAAGGTGTTCCTGAGCACCGCCTGTAACAAGGTCTCGACTCCTTCTCTCTTCTTCTCTCTACTCACTCTATCATTCTATTAACTATCCCCTAAATGAGATTGAAATTGATCTTTTACATGAGGGGGCTCTTAGAGCTCTTCCCTCCAATCTACCTACCCTATTCAATTACATTGAATGGGCTGTCTAGTCCACAAATTGGATCTAGATCTTAGCCTTCAAATCATTAAAGGCCTATCTATCTACAGCTCGTGTGCATAGCACAACCCCATGGCTCGACAACCTACAACATTAAATTACATTCAAATTCAAAAATGGAAGACGAGGGTTGCGCCTCTCTTCAACTTTGAATGTACGCGCTAACATGGTTGGATGGCTGGCTGGCTGACATGGAGAGATGCTCCTGCATCACTCGAATGATTATGCAACAAGGGGAAGTGAACTGATTTAATGGAAAGATGACCGGGAATTTGGGAATAACTCATGAAAAGTGTTAAGTATGAGGGGCTTTACCATTGTATGCATAATAGCTTGAATGGAATAAGTTCTTAAATTGAAAGAGGAAACTTATAGATTTTCTCTTAAGATCTTGATGGATGAAAAAATGGCAAGCAAAAGCGGGAAACAACCAATTCCTCGTAAGATAGCAGCAGAAATATGTAACAAATTCAAGGGCCCTTTAGCGGAGAGATCATAGAAGCTCTGGAAACTTGATTGTTATTGACTAACAATGATTTGCAGGAGTGTCATTGTTGCAGAATTGATCCAACAATATAACCTGACCAAATATTAAAAGATGATAAAGACAAAATTCACAATAGAAGTAATAATGCAGAAATTAAAACAACAGTAGTAAAAGTTAGAAATAAAATGCAGGAAGAAAATATTCAACTCAGAAAGAAGAAACCAAAGTACTGTAAAGAAGAAAAAGAAGCACAAAAAATTGAAAACAAAGCTAAGCTACTAGTATATAGAAAGATCCAATCACCAAAGAAAACTTTTCACGCCGGTCCCTCACAATAATTCAAGCGAGGACCGTTAGTGCTGTGAGAAAATCATTGTCTCTGTAATTCCTTTAAAATTTATGAGTTAGTGTCCAAGACAAAAGTGATCTATAAATGACCCAACACTTGACACTCTGACATAACTATCAACCTTTTGATGCATACGATTAAATCATCAAGATAAACATGTAGACTGACCAATTCATCGAAAGTTGTGTGTATAGGTTTTTTTAAGGAGATACTTGTATCAAATACGCTAGAGGGCAGACAATTGTAAGACATAGTATCGCAATTAGAAATGAAAGTGGTTTTGTGATAAATTTCCCCTTCTACCTTGATTTTATTTCAACCAAAGAAACTGTCAAGTAAGGGCTCCAAGTATAACTCTACGTTCTGTTGCTGAAACATTTCCATATTGAGAGGAGGTAAAGGATTTCTTATAATTGCTTGCCCGAAAGTTAGAAGACTCATGTAGGTTCTAAAATTATCAGGGGTCTTCGAAGCAGGTTCCCCACTGGAAACCCCTTCAGGGTGGACAAAAGAAAACATTTCAGTTCTTAAGGAATTCCTCAACTCCCTTCGAAAGGTTGCTTCCAGTGTAGAGTTCACAAGTCTTTGTTTTTGCCTGGTTGTTTTCATAATATGTTGAACAAGACCTGGATCAAAACCATGAAGACCTGCATTAAACCAAGCAAAAACCTTTTGAAATCCACTAAGTAATTCAATAGATTTCATTTCTTCTTTATTAGAACCTTGGATATTTATTTTTACGTTCGATGAAGATCGATGTGTCCTAATGTTCATGGATATGGCTTCAACCACCTTCAGTTGTGACTCCTCTTCCTTTTCTTTATCCCCTCCAACACTCAATGAAAATGAACTCTCAAGAGGAATCAAGCCCTCAAGAATCTTATTATTTTTCGTGGATATAATTTCCTCAGGCTTAAGAGGTTCATCTTGGATGATTGTGCAAATGATCTCATCATCAGGGAGGGCCTCCCAAGATTATACATGGCCAGGAATATATAGATGATATAGCAGTTGAAAATCATAATCAGGCCTGTGAGGCAAACGTTGTTGATTAGGGAATGATGCAAAGACAACTAACCAATCGGCCATGGAATTCAATTCCTTCTTCACATGAGTGATGTTGAAAGAGAGCAGGTTCGAGACAAGTGACCAAACAATCTGGGAGTATTCTTATACCATCTCATTGCCAGGAGAGCATGTTTTGCGTATCACGTTCACAACAAGCTCAGAATTTCCAAAAACCGAAAGGTGACCACAACTGAGATTAAGGGCGTTCTCAATGCATAATAATAAAGCTTCAAAATCAGTGACATCATTCGAACAAGCAAACTCTAACATGTAGGAAAAATTATGAATTTTCCCTACAGGAGAAACCAAGGTACTGCTAGCCCCATTTCCTTCACTAGAGAATGAACCATCCAAATATGTTTGCATAAATCCTCATCTAAATTAGTTCTTTCCAAAGGAATATTATCCTCTTCAGCAAAGATGGAATATACTCCTAGGTCTTCTTTGACATAGTTTACGTTGGATTGCAGAACATTCTCTATGTAGGGTGAAATCCTCCTCTCTGTAAGATCTATGATATTCTTACCATTCCGAGGAACGGATAAATGTGTCCTGTCGAGCGAGAGGTATCCACCCATTAGGGCTTGCCAATATCTTCCCAAGATAATTGAATAATTTCTCACAGGCATATCAATCACCTGAATGCTAAGGGTTGTCCTTATCTCAAGATGAGCACATAAAACCAAGGTTATATCCTTAATCTCGCCTATGGTCGTTTGTTGCAGAATATTATAGGAAATCATGCTTATGACGTTTTTCGTTTGTACAAGATAAGCCTAGCTCTTCCATAATAATATTCAACATGACACTTGGGCTTGAACCACCATCAATGAGGCAACATTGGGCGATTTTATCCATGATCTTTACATAAATATAAAAAGGAGGATTTTTTACAGGGGTATTTGAAGTTATGTACACCTACTTTATTTATAGAAGAATCCTCTTCACTTACCTTTTCGGAAAGATTGGCTACAACGATCCAACTTTTCCTTCCATGAATTGTTTCAGATGCATCTTTTGTTCAGGGACGACAACCATATCTAGGAGGGTTTCATCTACCTTGATGTTGGCCAATTGATTCAAGATATTGTATTTGGAAGAAGGGGGAGGAGGAGTGATCCCTTGACTCTCAAGAATTTTGGGAACTTGGGGCGTAACAACGGTTGAATATGAACTCGGGTTAAAAGAACTGTGAGGAGGGTCAAATTTTCCTTTTGGGGCATAGTCTTTGTTCCTAGTATTGATGACCATGACATATTTTGACTTGAAAAAATCTAGGACAACGCTAGTATCTTCTTATATTTTACCAAATATCTTGTCTTTGGCACTGTTATCCCCGATCTCTAGGGATAACTAGGAGATCATGTCTCGAGGCCCACAGGTCCTACACATGAAGTACCGAGAGCAGGATTGACCTAAGCATGGCCCTGGAGGGCCCATCCTTCTTTTTCTTCGCCAGACTTGTCCTGTCAGCAGAAACAACTTCCATCACCATCGGCTTGGACTTGCATCAGAGAAGGCTCTTGCTCCATGAGGTAATTGGTCCAAGGTATCATGGTATGTGTCATGTTTGATCATTATAACCTTCTTATATATGCATCAGGTTCCTTACATTTCTGATGACTGCTTGGATCTTACACTAATCCACTTGACCATNGAGGTAATTGGTCCAAGGTATCATGGTATGTGTCATGTTTGATCATTATAACCTTCTTATATATGCATCAGGTTCCTTACATTTCTGATGACTGCTTGGATCTTACACTAATCCACTTGACCATGGTTGGGGGGATTAACGGGGAGACCTAGCAAGTTTGTATTCATGGGTTTTGGTTAGCCACCACGGGGATTTGCAGAGCCATTGTCTGCTCCCAACATTGTATCATTTTACATCTTATCTCCCATTCATCCATCCCATTCCCCTAGTCTGGCCATTAGGATGACCTTTTGAGGGTTACACTTTGTCCTATGGGAAGAAGGGGCTAAAGGCCCAAGGGGTAAAAGCAGCTAGTAAAAGATAAAAGCCATAGGAAATGAAACCTAGAGATTCTTCACCCAGGGATCCTCGAGAAGGCAATAAAAGGCCTCTCGATAAGAAACAAAAGGGACACTAAGAAAAATAATAAAACAAGACCTAACCAAGAGGATGGGAGGTCGCATCACGAGCCGACCCATTATGTTCATAGGTATCTAGCAGTATGACATTGCCATCATCTGGTCACCACGCCAGGGCAGTGACCTTTGGTTGCATGGCCAAGGGAAAGGGGGTCTCATCACGAGCCAGCCTTATCATTTCTGTGAAAATACCAGTGGGTAACACTGTCATCTCTGGTCACCACACCAAGGCAGTGTCCTTTGGTCAGACCTTGAAGTAAAAAGAAAGAAAAGTAATAAATAAAAAATAAAGGCAATAAAAGGAGCTTGGAAAAAGTTCAGCCATGACAGGTACAACTCACCTCCTACAAAGGCACCCACGGACAACACCTACCCTTGGTCTTACTATGACTGGACATCTCTAGACCATATCACTTCATGAACATGGCTTGAATGATCCTCTGTGGAAACTTTCCTTTTCTTGTGGATGTTAACCCAATAGGTTATTCTATTTGTTTCTTCAACTTTGTATAGTAGATATGTGTAATGTCTTTGAGCTCTTAGAGGATATGTTAGGGATTTTATGTATGTATTTGATAAATTTAATGATGAAATATGATTGACATTTCTATGATCTCGATGACTGATGAGCTCATGGAGGGCATAGTTTTTGATGTGCAGGACCATACCCGACGAACAGGTACCAGTGGACCGGTAAACATGGGGACATGACTAGCTCGGACCTCCATGGGGTTGAAGAGCCCATCAGATGGTTGCTGGGATGGCAGAGACATGACAACGTCGTGATGAGCCATTGCATGAGAAGAAATAAGGACGTTCCACCCAGGACACTTTGGCAGAGCCCGGCCCAGGGGGGGTCACCCACTGCAGATGGGACGTTTGCTTCTGATGGACAGGACGCCACCTGAGAGAGATGGACGTTGTCTGGAGCATGTGGCAGGGTGCTGAGGTCATTTGGCACATGTGGAAGCTTGGAGGAGCCCTAGAAGGGCCAACATTTAGTTTTCTGGATGCTGTGCTTGCCCAAAAAGGGCCAAGGTCTCCCTCAGACGGGGCTTGACGTCTTGCTTTTAGCTCATATTATGACATTTTTTAGCATTTAATGTAAAAAACAGTGTGAATCTTAAAGGTCAGCCTTGTCGGTTGTTTTAATGACCTATTTTTTAATTAAAGGTCATAAGATTGGTATAAATAGAGGACGTTGCCTCTCATTTTAATAACATAACTCACTCTCTTGTGAGAGATCACTTTTAGTCTTTTGTCTTGGTATTTTTGCTCTTGGAAGTGAGGCGCAACTCTTGTGGAGGATCATTCTTGGCATTTTTATGGTGTTTCTCTTATTTGAAGGTTTACAACTAGGGTTTGATGAACATTCTTCATGATTTGTAAGTGTATTTTTCATGCAAAACTTCTTGAATGAATGGTTGTAGGTTAAATCTCTTGCATTTATTATTTCATTGATATTATATTGCTTAATCTTGAAACCCTAGGTAGCAAGCACACAAGTAGGTCCTTGCTATATGTCCCCATGATTGAGAAACTTGTTTTATCTATTGATTAAGGAAGATATAGCCTAGCTCTTGCTACACTAATCATCCTTTTTCTGAGTTAGCCTTTAAACATAAGTTGAAAGAAGGAGACGTCCTAGGCTTAGTTGATTCTACACCTAGGGTTTTGACTTTTAGGGTTTGAAGGGCCTTTCTCTTGCAACACTTTCCACCCTTAGATTTGTGTTTTAAAGCTAGCCATTTTTCCAAGAACATTTAAAGAAAGAGGGAGGAGCATGAGGCCTTGCTTAAGAAACACCAGAATGAGCCTCCTCCCCTTAGGGTTTTGATTCTAGGGCCCTGCCATTGTAGCACCATAGAACCTAACTCTCTAGTCTTTAGATTTAGATCCTCTGGAGACCTTGCCCTTGCTTTTGACTCCATAATACCCTAAGGCACTGGTCTTACTCTCCAACATTGAGCTTGTTATGTCAAAACAACCTTTTCAAAATTCTCAAATTTGAAACCCTAACTAACGCTAACATCTACTAACCTAGAAAATGATGATGACGTCATGCCCTAGTTGAGCTTTTGGTTGATAGAAAACATTGCGGCTAGGTCATCTCATAATAAACATTGATGTATTGATAGTTTTCATTGGCTAAATAACAAAACGTTAACCTCCTTGTCTATTATACTAACCCTACAAGAAAGCTGACGTCATCTCTAGCATAGTGACGCAACAACTTATAGTGTGTGAACATTAAATGATATTTAATGCATTAAGTTAATTTAAGGATTGATCATTTCATTGGATGCTATATCATTTTGGTATTTGTTGACAAGTGATTTTACATTGCCATTATTGCAAACATTGACTTCATCAATATTTACTGCTATATATGTTCATATACATTGAAATATAGATAGTCATTGATCTATGAAGTATTAAACNATGTATTAGTTTTATTGTTGCCTTGTCTCGCAAACAAGTGCCTCTTCTGTGGTGTTTCTTCATTTTGACTATCTTCTTGGCGGTAATCTGTGAAAGGGAAAACTTGCCTTAGATCCTTAAGTCTTTCCCCTTCAAAACCCCAGATTGCCAGGGACGTCTCCCTTGGGTTTATCCACCCTAAATAGAAAGAGCCCCCCATAGAGGTGACAGTGGGTGGGGAAGCTCCTGTTACACCAGTTTGAATTTTACCTTTCAGCTACTTGACCTAAACTACAAACTGAGCAATAGCATTTTGGCACCGTTGCCTCAGAACACTGAGTCAATCTTCCTCAATGACAAATCCTTTGGTAAGCCTTGCCTCAAAGACCTTTTTCTTACAAGCTTACCTGGCGACTCCACTAGACCTTATTCCCCCTATCCTTTGGTAGTTTCAGGAAAACTATCTGGCGACTCCACTGATTTTTCTTAGGCTTCCACATTACCTTCTGTGATATTTTCAGGATATGGGATCATGGCACACCGAGAACAAATGTATCCAAGTATTGATTTCAGAAGTTTTCAAGGATACCCAGGGATCAGCACACCGAACAAATGTATCCAAGCATTGGATTTCAGAAGTTTTCAAGGATACCCAAATTACTTTGATACAAAATGGCTAAAACACTCTTCAATGTTTTTGGGCCTCCCAACACCTCACATAGTAAGTTTTTGGAGCATTTGGTTTGGTGATAGCTGGGAGGAGAGGATGCTCTTAAAAAATTATTCTTACTCACTCTGCCATCCTAATTACAAAAACGTTTTAAGAGTTTTTTGCAAGGACAAGGGTATATCATCCTTCATACACCTCATCAGTAAGTTTATCTACCTTACTAAGCCGGGGATGTTTTCAAACAAGTGAAGATGTCCTTCAAAACCTTATGATAACCTTACACCACAAAGGGGATTCACCACTCTAGATTGTAGAAGATCTCAGAGAGCCTATCATGATCAATACCAAGAATCCTCTGGATATAAGAGACAAGGTTTATGAAGACCATTGTCAACCCCTTTGAAGAGGAGCAAGACTTCTCCCATAATCCAATAGAATGAAATGAAGATATAACCGTAAACTGGAATTATGAGGATGAAGCACCGGTGACCGCCTCGGCCCCATGAAGTTCTCCAAGATCATGTCCCTCTGCACAAGATGAAGAGAGGAGGTAAGCCATTTTCATTCTTTGATGATACCTTGTTCTACGATTCAAAACAGCGAAGAAGTGGAACCCTTGGACGAAGCTAGATCCCCTATGTCTCAAGACTAAATATGTAGAGACAGACTACGATGCTATCCAAATACTTGAAGCTATTGCACAACAAGGATTAAGCAAGGTAAATTGTTCCCCTTCCAAGTTTTTAGTGGTTCTTTGCCTTATGACACGAAGAGTGGAGAAGTGTTTGATGTTTTGAATCCTCCATGTTATGATATCGATATTGACATAACTCCATTTCGACGAGTTATCACATGTTGGGAGACATAGGTGGGATGCATTTAGCTATGATACGTATCCCATCTATGACACTGAGATTCATTTCCAAGTGTTGCATTCACAGTTATCACTACAGGATATTTTTGATTTTGACTAGTGGCAACAAGGAAATGAGGTTTTACCATACCATTTGAAGGGACCAAGACGACCCAAGTACCTTATTTTCCCGATGATTTTTGGTCATACCTGAGGACTTTGATGATTTTTCTTCCTCGAGCATTTGGACTTATTTTGTGAAGATGATTGTCAATCACCTATCTGCCAGATTTTGATATTACAAGTGAGAATTGTTTGCCTAAGGAAAGTCTCTCTCATGGCTTTTCTTCACACTACCCACCAAGAGTTACTTTACCGTGCCTGCCCATTAAAGGTGTGCTTGGGAAGTATATTTTTAATGTTGAGTTTCTAGGCAAACCCCGGAATCCAAGGGGTGGTTGGCATCAGGTGTTTCACCGCCAACTTTCCCTTTTAGTTTTCTCCAAATGTGGTGCTAGACCTTAGTTCCATCCATTCTTTTGACTTCTGTGGTGTGAGGGATGATAACCAATTTATGTGTCCTTTTGAGTCGGGCTTAAACCTTGCATTTTTCATGACCCTTTCTTTGAAGTGGATTGAGTACTTTTCTCAGGAGATGGACTTGGTAGGATTTTATCCCTCCCACTCGACTCCATGAGTTAGATTTTGACTTTTCCGATGATAAGATATACATTGTAACTCATGACATTTTTGTGCTTGACTTATCACTGCTTCCGGGTTTATGATGAAGCACAAAGCGCGTGTATCAAGGAATGCCATCGATTGGCTTCACCGGTTGTTTGACTACACCAACATGCAACCAACAGTAAGTACAGTAAGCATTTCACTTTCTATATTCCTCGCATTTATTGTTTGTTTCCTTTATATGCATATTGATTGTTTTATCTCATATGTATACATGTATTATTTTGGTGGGGGAAATACCACCCTACCTTTGTCGCCACGTTTCTTGTCATGTGAGCAGGTTCACAGGTTTATGCTAGATGTTGAGGTTCCTTTATGCACTCTACGGTGAGCACATTGTCCCTGAGTTGGAGCCGATGTTATCCCGTATATCTAGGGATAACTAGGAGATCATAACTTCGAGGTCCATGTGTCCTAGAAATGAAGTACCCCAGAGAAGGATTGACGGCATGCATACACTTTGAGGCCCATCCTCTTTCTCTTCACTGCATTCTGTCCTCACAAGAAGCAATAGCTTCCATCACCATCAGCTTGAACTTGCACGAAGGCTCTGCTCCATGAGGTAATTGGGTCCATGCATCATGGTATGGGGCCATGTTTGATCATTATAACCTTTCTTATATATGCATCAGTTCCTTACATTTCTGATGACTGCTTGGATCTTTACACTAATCCACTTGACCATGGTTGGGGGATTAACGGGGTGACTCTAACAAGTTTGTATTCATGGGTTTTGGTTAGCCACTGTGGGGATTTGCAGAGCCATCGTCCGGGCTCCCCACCATTCTATCATTTTACATCTTATCTCCATTCATCCATCCCATTCCCTAGTCCTGCCATTAGGATGAACTTTTGAGGTTACACTTTTTCCTCGTGGGAAGAAGAGGCTAAAGACCCAGGGGGTAAAAGAAGTCGGTAAAAGATAAAACTATAGGAAATGAAACTGAGATATGCTTCTCACTGTGGATCCCTAAGAAGGAAATAAAAGGCCTCTCGATAAGAAACAAAAGGGACTCCTAAGAAAAAATAATAAAACAAGACTCAACTAAGAGGATGGGAGGTCCCATCGAGCCGCCCATTATGTTCATAGGTGCTTCTCCAACAAGATGAAATTGTTAACATCCGTCACCACACTGGTAGTGACCTTTGGTTGCATGGCCAAGGAAAGGGGGCCTTACCATGAGACAACCTTATCATTTCTACAAAATACTAGTGGGTAACACTGCCATCTCCTCAAGTCACCTTTCATGCTAAGGCAGTGTCTTCTGGTCATACCTTGAAGTAAAAGAAAAGAAAATCAATAAATAAAAAATAAAGGCAATAAAAGGGGCTTGGAAAAGTGCATCCATGACGGGAATAACTCACCTCCTACAAAGGCACCTACGAACAACACCTACCGTAGACTATGACTGGACATATCCCTAGACTATATCACTTCATGAACATGGCTTGAATGATCCTCTCTCGTGGAAACTTTCCTTTTATTGTGTATATTAGCCCAATAGGTTATTCTATTTGTTTCTTCAACTTTGTGCGGTAGATATGTGTAATGTCTTTGAGCTCTTAGAGGATATGTTAGGATTTTATGTACGCTTGATAAATTTAATGATGAAATATGATTGACATTGCTATGATCCCAGGACCGGAGGAGCCCATGGAGTGAAGTTTTTGATGTGCGTGACCATACCCGACGGACATGTACCAAAGGACTCCAGACACATGGGGGACATGATTAGCTCCCACTCCATGGGTTGAAGAGCCCATCGATGGTTGCTGGGATGACAGGTGAGATGTGATAATGTTGTGATGAGCCATTGCATGAGAAGAAAGAAGGACGCTCCACCCAAGACACTTTGGCGTAGCCCCACTCCGTGGGGATCACCCACCCAGACATGGGATGTTTGTTTCTGGCGGGATGTGACGTCACCCGGGAGAGAGATGGACGCTTGTCCGAGCATGTGGCGTGGTTCTCCGAGGTCATTTGAATGTGTGCTTGGAGGAGCCTGTAGCGCCAACGCTTAGTTTTCTCATTGGATGCTTATCATGCCCAAAATGGGCCAATGTCTCCCTTAGAAGGGGCTTGACGTCCCTCTTTAGCTCATATTACATATTTTTTAGCATTTAATGTAAAAACAAAGTAAATTTTAAAGGTCACTGGTCGCTTGTCTTTAATGACCTATTTTTTAATAAAGGTCAAGTAAGATTGGTATAAATAGAGGACGCTAGTTTCTCATTTTAATAACATAACTCACTCTCTGTGAGAGAGATCACTTTAGTAATTTGTCTTGGCATTTTTTCTCTGGCGAGTAGCTAAACTCTCAGGGAGGATCATCTTCTTGGCATTTTTATGGTGTTTCTCTCATTGGAAGGTTTACAACTAGGGTCGATGAGCATTCTTCATGATTTGTAAGTGTATTTTTCATGCAAAAAACTTCTTTGAATGAATGGTTGTAGGTTAAATCTCTGTATTTATTATTTCATTGATATTATATTGCTTAATCTTGAAACCCTAGGTAGAAAGCACACAAGTAGGTCCTTGCTATAAGGTCCCCATGATTGAGAAACTTGTTTTAGCTATTGATTAAGGAAGATATAGCCTAGTTTTTGCTACACTAATCATCCTTTTCTCTGAGTTATCCTTTAAACATAAGTTGAAAGAAGGAGACGCCCTAGGCCTAAGGCTGATTCTACACCTAGGGTTTTGACTTTTAGGGTTTGAAGGGCCTTCCTCTTGCAACACTTTTCACCCTTAGATTTGTGTTTTAAAGCTCTCACGCTTTGCCAAGAACATTTAAAGAAAGAGGAGGAGCATGAGGCCTTACTTAAGCAACACCTGAATGAGCCCTCCCCCTTAGGGTTTTGATTCTAGGGCCCTCACATTGTAGCACCATAGAACCTAATTCTCTAGTCTTTAGATTTAGATCCTCCCGAGACCTTGCCCTTGCTTTTGACTCCATAATACCCTAAGGCACCGGTCTTACTTTCCAACATTGAGCTTGTTATGTCAAAACAACCTTTTCAAAATTCTCAAATTTGAAACCTTAACCAAACCTAACATCTACTAACCTAGAAAATGATGAAGATGACGCCATGACTTAGTTGAGCTGGCTGATAGAAAACATCACAAGCAGTCATCTCATAATAGACATTGATATTGATAGTTTTCATTGGCTAAATAACAAAACGTTAACCTCCTTGTCTATTATACTAACCCTAGAAGAAAGATGACGCCATCTCTAGCATAGTGACGCAAAAACTTATAGTGTGTGAACATTAAATGATATTTAATGCATCAAGTTAATTTAAGGATTGATCATTTCATTGATGCTATATCATTTTGGTATTTGTTGACAAGGATTTTACATTGCTATTATTGCACCATTGACTTCGTTAATATTACTGCTATATGTGTTCATATACATTGAAATATAGATAGTCATTGATCTATGAACTACTAACCACTACCGTGATGTATTAGTTTTATTGTTGCCTTGTCTCACAAACAAGTGCCTCTTCAGGGTGTTTCTTCATTTTGACTATCTTCATGTAACTGTGAAAGGGAAAACTTGCCTTAGATCCTTAAGCCTTTCCCCTTCAAAACCCCAGACACAGGGACGTCTCCCTTGGTTTAGCCACCCTAAATAGAAAGAAGTCCCATTGAGGTGATAGTGGGTGGGAAGCTCCCACACGCCCATTTTGACTTTTACCTTCGTAGCCACTTGACCTAAATACAAACCGAAAGTGATAACAAGACTCTTCCTACCTCCTCACATGTGGTTTCTTCGTGGTGTTCCTTGCAAAGTTACACCAACTCCGAAAAGGTGATAGCCTTCTAATGGAAATTATTTTTAACCGGACCTCTAAAAGGAGGGGCATAAAAGGATGAAGGTCTAGGGGTGAGTGGGGTGACAATACCTTTTGCTTAAAATATATCACAAGAGTTCATATCTTGTGTACTAGTCAGTAAGAGAGTGAACATATTCAAATTGCCTAACTGATTCTCCCTAGGGTAGATCAGTTCGTTCAAGTTGTTCCTCATACCTAAGGTGCGAGAGGAACCTAGATTATCAATGGCCTTTTCTTACAGCCTTTGATGGTAAGGAGAAGGAAATGCACAGTAATGTGAAGGCAGCTTGGTTCTGAGGGTGAAGAAGTTCGATGATTTGATTATACAACTTGGTGAAATGCAAGTTGAAGGACTTGATAGCCTCACCATCTTTGTAAGTCACATTGTTGTACTCCCTTAACTTCTCAATTGGGATTTTTGATTGCCCATAAGTGGATCGTAACCAATAAATTAACTCTCCCAAGTATATACAATATCTAGGAGGAAGGTCAAAGAAATCGGCTGTAACCTTTCCTTCCAAGGAATTGACAAAGAAGCCCATGCAAGTGTCATTGTCGTTAGCCCCTTATGTTATGAAAAGCATTAGAAAATTACACTAGGTGTTCATTGGTAATCGATGTTGTTATTTCATGAAAGCTTAGGCAAATTCTCTTTAAACTTTGGAAGCGGGCTTAGCGCGTGCTAGGTTAAGAGGAGAGGACACATGCCATGGTGTGGTCGTGACATCTTCTTCAAACTGAAAAAGTCCATACTTTTAATGACTTTAGTGGGGTTTGTGGTAGATTGTACATGGATATGTTACATACAAGCTACCAATCACTTATGATGATGGATATTTGGAAGATGGATCACTTCCAAAGGTTACCAGAGCCACCACTAGATGCCATCTTGTGGATGATGGATGAGGGAAAGAAAGATGAGTTGAATGAATTGGATAAAGTTCTCCTTAGAGAACTTTGTCAGCGTGATAACACAATGTTTATTCTTCCTATTTCAACAATAGGATTGATTTCGTGACAGCTTCAACTCTTCTTCTAGAAGCTAATGAGAATCTAAGGACATGAAAGAAAGGCCATAACTGAAGAAACAAAAGGTTACCGCTGATTTCTAGGCTACCCTACGTCTAGATTCCAATTGTTCTTAAACACTAATATCTCTTTCACTCGCCTAAGAATGGCTCGACACTCAGTCCTAGCATTGTCTAAAATAGTATGAAACAGTTTCAAAGCAATGTTGTTCTGGTCTTGAGACCGGGCTCATGATTGGGTTGTCTTGCCACAGGAACAATCATGAATAGCAAAATAGTCAAATAATCAAAAACATAAAAAGAAATATGTATCGATGAAAATCGAAAGCAAAATTTAACTAGTGAGATATTGAAGATCTCCCCAAGATGGTCGCCAAATAAATGTTGAGGAAAAGATATGAATTGATCTTACTCAAGCATTTTCAGACTTTTATTGATAAACTAAAGTAGACTGAATAAATTCTATGTTTATAGCCAACAAAAATATATATCCTAACTCACAAGTATTACTCATAAGTGCTTAGGCTATCTTTTATCAATAAAAAGCCGCTTGGAAATTCACTTTTTATGCATTTTCCTCGAAAAATATCACTTGCTGAAATAAATGTAAGAACATATAAAGACACCAAGATCATAATCAAGATATAGATGAGACATAAACAATCCCTTTATTTCATTCCACCAAAGAGTCATTGTATTTAAAAACTTCACACAAAAACCTTGGACCAAAGTCAAACATAGAAATCCCCGATGAAACATACAAAGGACCTCTGATAGAAAACCAAAATCTAACTTCTAAAAGTCGGATCAGCTTGCCACAAAATGATGCCACTTGACTGCAGCATAAAATATCCTTTATTAGTCATGAAAGTTAATTAACAAACAAACAAGTCTACACGTATCATCAAAGATAGATCAACACCTAAAAAACAAGTGTCTGAATGATTAGATTCAACCCTAAATATTGTTGCTCACAAGACCCTGCTATAATAAAAGATAATTAGGCTTGTGATCAATAAATGAATGAATGAAAATTGAACTATTCTCAACATAAACTCAAAGAGAAAACCTTAGCATGCTTTGTGCTCCTATCCTCTTAGAAGCCTCTCTTAGTTCAACTTAACAATTTAGAATTTGTTAGAGTAGTTGAACTAACTTTTTAGTTAAGCTAACATAAGGCCTCAACTAACTATAGTTAAGGAGGGGGAAAAGTAATAATCCTAATAGGGTCATAATTAAATAATAATCCACAGGTGGTACCCCTTGTGACTCCTTTAGTGATAACAACTAATTATCATAACATAATCCATTTGTTAAGCAAACACACCCCTGTGCCTCCCTTCAAAACATATTTTCCTTGGACAATTTTAGCTCATAAATTTGAAAATATTTTAAACTAATACTCATATATAAAAATAAAACATGATGTCCAAACCATGGAGTCCACTTTCATAAAACAATAAATAACATGTAGAATCTCTAAAACCATATTTTCCAAATTGCGGAAGCAACCCTTCCTGAGTTGCTAACACACCTCCTCGATTTCCGAATTGCCTTGAGTCAAGAGCCTTTGGGATTTATCTCACTGATCACATGGGGAACAATCATCCTCAAATGCATCCATGAAGACATGGATTTATCATAGTCATTGGAGGGTGAGGAAGGCAACAACTTTTCCTTTATAAGATGCATGGTGGGATTTAGTCTCAATCTCCCCACTGCATGGAGGATTTCGCCGGGCGAAGGGTGAAAGGGGAAGCTTGGGAAATGGGGTTCAAAGGTGGGGGAGAAGGAAAGGTTAAGTTTGTCCAGCCACAGTGTTGGGAGACTTTCGTAGGGTGGACAATCTCCTAACACCCATCATTTTCCGAGACTTTAGGCTCTAAAGAGACATGAGAGGAGGCAGATATATATCGGGGGCTTGAGGGGCTTGGAAGGAAGGCATTTAAGGCCTAGGTTTGACTATTCCCTCATTCAACCAATTAAAGAACCCAACATGGAACAATTGGCCAAGCTCTTCAAAATCAACATCAAAATGGCTGAGAACCTAGGCCTCCTGGGCCTCGGTTCCAGTTACCTATACCTCCACTCGACTGAAAAAACTCATCCCGCATATGTTAACAATTAGAAATGGTCTTTAAATAACCATGCATGACAACTCCTTAAAATAATTTAAATAGATTTGGCTCGTAATGTATCAGATCATTCAATCCAATCCATACAAATTGTTCTAATGTTAATCAATGAGCAAGGGGTGAAAATGTTCAGTGGGATACATGAGGGGTTTGTAATTACCGAAAATAAGATATAATGGAAGGAGAGATATGGTCACTTCTCAATGATAACAAAAATCAACTAGTTAAACCAATAAACCTCACTATAATCCACACAAAATTCTATCACTTCTATCCAATCTAACACAAATTCTCTTAGCTATGATCAATATTAGAACATGGGGTGAATAAAATGAATATGGGATATGTGAGGGGCTTATATTGCGGAAAATGAGATAATGAGAGGGGAAAAAAATGTTTACTATTCAATGAGATTAATCAAGAAATCCATAACATCAACCAAAAAATAAGATGACTAAGTACACCGTGTATTTAACTAGTTCATTTTCCAATAATAAAATATCCAACATGGTGTCATCATTAAAGGTAAGTATTTAACACAATTTGTAAGAGGTTATTTTCCCTTCATTCACACATTCAAGCATTTCATAACAATCAACAACACCCATTCCCAATCTTTAATCATTAACATCCACCACTACTCATACATTTCTCTCCACCTATATTTGAAAGTCACATTCTCAAATAATAATGAAGTCACTATTTCTGCAATAGAGCCAATCAAGGTCTGTAATGATATTCGCTCCCATATATATATATATATATATATATATATATATATATATATATATATATATATATTTGTAAAAATCCAATCAAGATAATCAAAACCACATTCTCATGATCAAATGATAATTGAATATACAAACTTAAACAACCAATATTTAGACACAGGCTACGGAGGAGTAAATTTCCAAGGCAATGCAATGATGCCACTGTAAAACAAAACAAATCAATGTGACTTAAATCAACCCAATAACCAACACGCCTATCATCAAAAGTGGTCAATTTGCAATCAATAACGCTGTTAAAACTATAGTGAATATCACTGATCCTAAAAACAAGTCATCCATACTACGCACAGTGTGCAATTGAGAAAACTTCATGGTGCAACAATTCCACTAATCACACAACAAAATACCTAATTACGATAAAAATCCCACAAATCATGACTAGATATTGATTTATCCAAATTCATGATTGACCGTCAGGAGCACTCAAAGTTTATTCAACCAACAACCGAAGATGCAATAGATATACCCAACAATAATTTACTTTGAAAACACCCTATATAGAATGTGACCTGCATGAGCAACCCCAATATTCGTAACCAATGCCAGCCACGAAGCTTCAAAAGTGTGAATATTAGTGAATGCATATCAACTAGAAAATTCCACTGTGGTAGAGGAACAACCAAACAAACAAGCCATGTTTTATGCATAACTAGGGCATCCAATCTAAATGGGTAGAGGACCTTCCATTAAAATCGCTGAGTTACTTAGCATAAGGTGGGTGACTGTGACCTTAAATATAAAATAGAAATGTAAGGTTTATGCTAATATCACAGAGGCAGTGACAAGAAGACATACCAACATTGATCCGGATTATTTTCGCATGAAATGAGATCGGAGATATAATAAAGAAATGCACGTAGATATTGCAAGAAAGAAAACAATATGTAGATATAGCTGAAATAACAAGAGTCACATATACACAAGTATCACACCATTTCTATTAACTAAAAGAAATGTACAGACCGTGAAATACAAAGTGAAAAGACCTCGCCAGATCGGTGGTAGCTTATCTCTCGAGAAGAGATGTGACGCTACCGTGATCCGCAAGTGAGAAGATGATTACAATGAGGCTCGGGCTCCTGAAGGCCTTTTTACAATAAGTAGGAATGTCAAAAACCATAGACATCCAAAAACCTAACCCTGGGAGATGAAGCGCCAAAAGTCACATGGGCCCCGTTTGGGTAAGTTGGTGCATCAACTTCTCAGGGTCGTAACTTTTTCATACGATCTCCGTTTTAGGCGTATGATAGCTCGTTGGAAAGATCTCTTTGAGGACTACAACTTTTGGATGATTATAGCATCTCGTTTCCTCAAAAAACATCGTTTAGGGCCTCAAAATGGCCCCGGAAGTTAAAAACTTCTAAAAATAGTAAATTACCAAAATTGCCAAAAACATGTTTTGGGCCAGTTAGAGAAGGTGGGTGGCCACCGATATCCACCTGGATAAATCCTCCCTCCTTAGGAAGCAATGGTCTCCATTGCGTTGAGTTCCCGGGGGAGGGGGGAAAGCGATTGCTGAATCTGAATCTTGGTGAGTTGCTTGCCTTGTTGGAACCGTTGCGCTGCTTGGTTTGTTGAAGGTCATCACGAACCTGTGGCTGGAAGGGTTGGACCTTTGTAACCAGTCTGGCTACATGAGATGACTTTGTGCAGAAGGAATCTTTGTGCTTTGCTGCAACCTTGTCGACCTGCTTCTGGTGGATAGAAGGTGCTTGGCTCGAGGCTGTAGTGGTTGCAGTATCCTTTTGTTCCCCTTTTGAACAGATTGTGGAGAAGATGAATTTTGTAGTATGAGATACTACCTTGCGACACTGTTTAGGTGGGGCAATAGTTGGAACTACCTCTGGTATCCTGTAGAGATGACCCCCCAGAGTAATAATGACACTACGGGATCGAGA
>SNQJ01S0037593.1:1339-17651 GCA_010110895.2 Picea sitchensis | reverse complement strand
GCATAAGGAGAGATTGAAGGTCAATGCCCTGGTGTGGTGACCATATTATGGCAATGTCACCCACAAAAACCTAGTGGAAATGAGAAGGTTGGCTCGTGATGAGACCCCCTTTTTCTCATCCATGCAACTAAAAGCCATTGCCCTAGTTTGGTGAGGAGATGATGACAATATCATACCACTAGATATCCATGGAAGTAGTAGGTAAGCTCGTGATGAGACCTCCTATCCTTCAACTAACCTTTCAAGCATTATTTATTATATTGTGGGTCCCCTTTACTCAAAGATAAATATTTCATTGTTTTCTTGGGTGATCATTGGGAAAAGAATCTGGAAGGTTTACACAAGGATTTTATCTTTTACCTAACATCAACCCCTATGGGCCTTCATCCCCTTCTTCCCATATAATGAGGGACAACCCCGTCTTGGGTCAATACACCCTAAAATCCCAAGAGATAAGGAAATGGAGGGGAATAATTATGGAAAGTGGTAAGTATGGTTGGGAATGGTGTGATGGCTCATTAAGGGAGTTCCTAGTAGAAAACCAATCCCAAAGGAATACCACTTACTAGGGCACAATGTCAACCACCAAGGTGAAGAAGGAAAAAAGGCATAATGTCCAATCATATTTCATGAAATCTAGAGAAATATAAGATACAACATAATCAAATGGATAAATATTGAAATGACTCTCACCATAATACTGAATGTACCTTATGGAGCAAGGCCCACTACCTTTTGGAAGCTATTTGGTGTGGTGGATGCCATCTGCAAACTTGTTACCATTTGTGGTGGTGAGTGGGCTTTCCATCTGTGCAAAGGGTATTGTTGGTCATGTAGTCTTTCGACACTCCATATCTGCAACCTGAGGGCCTCAAGACATAATCTCTTTATTTATCCACAAAATGGTGATAACAAATAGAATTACTATAATAGTAGGAGTCATGAGAAGTTTTTTCTTGAGAATTATTATAATAGAGTGCTACTTTGTTGGAGGTTTCCCCCTCAAAGAGGAAAGTGAACATTGTTTCCTATCAATAAAGGTATTATTTTGGTGTTGTGGTTTCATCTATTGTGTTTTTCCACTGTTATTCTCTACATTATTTATGTTTTCAACTATTATAATAGATCTGGTACCATACAAGTGGTATCAAATCACTTTCCTTGGTAGAAAATTGTGGATTATTTTTTTCAGGGTAGAGGCATATTTTGACATCTTAAAGCTATAGACATTTTTCATTCGGCGCATAAAACTGTGGGCGGATAAGCATACATGGAGGAACTGCAAATGGTACTTAAGCGCACATTTTTGGCCACCCTTGTAACCCTTGTTGGTAGCCCTTCGAGTGGTAGTGCATCAGACAACACCTGTATATAGATCAGACTAGATATAATGAAGCCCTTTGTAGATAAACCGATCAAACGTCTAACTGCTCTAGTAGGACTAAGAACATAACTTGGGAATATAATCTAATACCTATGTAGTCGAGTAGTATGGATAAAGGAACGGTCTAGCCTCCTTAGTTGGTGCCCTGAGATATTGGACCGAGTACTATTCTTGGACCCCGCACGTATATTAGAGAGATATAGCACATGGAAAACCCTTGTCTGTAGAAACCCTGAATACCCTAACTCACAAGACGGAAACAGAAACAAAGAAGACAAGATCTATTGTCATGCAACTTTACCTCCTGCATTATTGTTGTGAAATTAGTACACATTTTTTTTCCTATTAATAATTTGGGCCTTTCAACACTGTATTATTCTTCATATCGGAGTATAACTGCAATGTGGGGCCTTCCCACACCCTTATTTGAGACCTATCCCACTGAAATCCTCTTTTCATCCTGATCGCAATGATACCTATCAGTTTTTAGCCTCTTTTCATGTGGTCCTGACCCCCTTTATGGCACCCCTACCTGGGACCTATTCCATTGGACTCCTCTTTTCATCCTGATCACAATGGTACCTATCATTTCTTAGCCTTTTTTTTTCGTGGACCCACCCTCCCTTTTCACCCACCTTTCTTTCCCACCTATTCCTATGTTTTCCCCTCATCGTGGCCAACACTCACAACCAAGACCTTGAAAATTGCATAGCTACCCAAATTGAGTCCAAAATGGACCACATGAAAGAGGAATTGAAGAAGGATATCAATTCCCACCTTGTCAGCTAGCTTGAATCCCACCTTGAGTCTCAAATTGACTCATTTTCTGCCAAGGTCAACTGCCCATTTATGGAATCCATTCCTCATCTGATCAACCTTCTAACCTCGAAGGTACCTCTTCCTCCAATCCCCAACAATTCCAATCCAACGCTTTTCATCATGATATATTTCTTCCACGAGTGGAGGTGAAAAAATTTGATGGCTTGAATCCCATTGGTTGGGTCACTCAAATGGAAAACTACTTCTCCTTGCATGGAATCACTAATGACTTGGCCAAACTTCATTACGGTGTCCTCTATTTGGACCCTAAACATTGGTAATGGTGGAAATGGAATTGTAAATCACGCCAAGGATATGTGGCTTGTGTTGACGATTGAAAATGCCAACGTAATTTCGCCCGCACTGTGTTGCTAAGACTATTATTATATAAGACTAAATAATGCTAGTAGGTGGGACCCCCTTGAAATTTTGAAGATCAGGTCTGTTCATTTTCAATGTTATGATGATGTGATACAAATTTTTACATGGTTGATGAGAATATGGTTGTTGTTGATATTAATTAATATTTGAGATGTTTTTCCTTCATGATACTACAGCCTGCCATTCATTTATGGTATTTGTTCTTCTCACGCATGTACAACAAAAATGTTAGTGAAAATTGCAGAATGACATTTTGAGGAAAAGAAAAATACTATATCTAATGCAAAAGAGACCTAGCTCTGTGATACTATATGCATGAAAATACTTGTTGATAGTGGTTAAGTCATAGATAACAAATAAATGGCTATGAAATATTGTTAAGTTACATTTTTTTATGCAAATGGTGGAAATTTTGGTGGTGCATTTGACAAAATGATAATGCATTGGTTATGCATTGATTAATGGAATCGGTAGCTGATATACATATGTTATAACGTTGGTGGCTCATGGAAGTGATGGCTTGCGTTTTTTATGGTGATTATGTTATGTTTCAGGTTGATGTTGATCACGCTATTTGGTGATGATTATATACATGATCGTTTAGATTGTGTAGTGGTCAAGCGATTTATTTGAGTTATATCGAAAATGTAAACATAGGTGGCGCATTTGGCAAGGTGATTGAAAATGGTTGAATTATTATGTGGACTTGGATTATGCTATGGTTTAAATGTGTTGATACTATCGATGCACTGGTTGATTAATGGTGTTAATGGAAGGCTCATTGGCATGTACTGTGGATTAAATGAGATGAGGTTGGAAGCGACGTGAATTTACTGCATGTCACATTTACCCTTCCCATTGGCTGCCACCCTAGTTGGAATGTTGTTTGATCTTGATGTTGTGTTCATGCTCTGGATTTTTTGCAGGGTGAAACTGCTCAGCCACCCCTCGTCTTAAGGATTTCGATTAATAGGTATGTCTCTTTTAGCCATTCTTGACTTCACTCTGGTTATGAATTTTTTTTGGCTCAATTGTGTGGGTTTGTGTTTGTCCTGAGTTCTGCAACTGTGTGGAATTTTGGATTTGAATGGAAAATAGATGGTTCAACTTATATCAGTTAAGTTCGTTGGATTGTTAGTCTTCCTGGGTGATAGTTGTTTATTACCATTATGCGTTGGTTGAAGGATTTTGGTTAAAATCATGGCTGGATGATTGTCTTCACGATTATTGGGTTTAATTAAGAGCCTTGTTTTCTTGTTTCGGCCTTGTCAAGGGACTGTCTCCGGTCCACAAGCACCACAAACCCTTGTGCGTACACCTTCAGCCTTGAAGTATCACTGAATTTAGTTTCGTTCCTCCTATGAAGGCTACTGTACAAACCCTTAACCCTCCAGGATAGAGTTGAATAAGGAAATTGTCAAGCCTATCAAGATGTTTCTAGTTATTCTGGTCTATTACCTTGAATACGGGCTCACATGTGGGTCATATAGCCATCATGTTTGATCCAGGTGGATATCGGTGGCCAGCCACCTTCTCCAACTAGCCCAAAACTTGTTTTTGGCAATTTTGGTAATTTACTATTTTTAGCAGTTTTTAACTTCCGGGGCCATTTTGAGGCCCTAAACGATGTTTTCTGAGAAAATGGGGAGAAACATTGATCATATATCATGTTTCTCATCCAAAAGTTGTAGTCCTCGAAGGGATCTTTCCAACGAGCTATCATACTCCTAAAACGGAGATTGTATGCAAAAGTTACGACCCCGGAAAGTTGATGCACCAACTTACCCAAACGGGGCCCACGTGACTTTTGACGCTTCATCTCCCAGGGTTAGGTTTTTGGATGTCTAGGGTTTTTGACATTCCTTCTTATTGTAAAAAGGCCTTTAGAGCCTCATTGTAATCATCTTCTCATGGATGCGAGTAGCCGTCACATCTCTTCTCAGAGATAAGCTACCACCATTCTAGCGAGTCTTTCACTCTGTATTTTACAGTCTTTGTACATTTATTTCGTTAATAGAAATCGGGTATTACTGTGTATCTGTGACTCTTGTTATTTCCGCTATATCTCTATTATATTGTTGTCTCTCTTGCAATATCTCTGTGCATTTCTTTGTTATATCTCCGATCTCATTTCATGCCGAAAATAATCTGGATCAGTGGTATCAAAGCAGGCTACTCTTGATCGTTTTCAGTGCATGTCCCCGACGAGGTCTGAGTATAGAAAGTTGGGTCTTGAGCTTGTCTCTCTTGAGGAAAATTGCTCTTGCACACCCAAGAAACCCTCAATGGCGGAAGAAAATAAAAATGACGGAGCAAACGATCCTATTAGTATGTTACTTGAGCAAGCTCTCACGTGACAGAGGGACGAAATGATGGAAAAAATTTCCCACATCCTTCAACGCCTCCCGATAGCATCAGGCGCATATTCATCAAGCGACCACTTTGGAGGCACCTCGCCTTTCAAGGTACAGGTTAATTTTGACTTTGGAGGCACCTCAGCCTTCAAGGTATTGCGTTAATTTTGATATTCCCCGTGATTTGAAGGTCAAATAGATGTAGATGCCCTAGGAAAATGTTTAAATATGCTAGAATGTTATTGCTCATAATTTTTCCGGGACAAGAAAAGATCACCTGCGACTCCTTAAGGCTCTCCCCCATGTCAACATTGGTGGGAAACTTATCGGAGCAGAAATTCCAATGTAGGAGTCCTGGAATATATGGGTCGGTTTGGGATTTTTTGTGGATGCAAAGAAGGAACAATATTACCTCGTTGGAAACTATGAAGACCAATACAGAGATGGACCACAAGGAAAGAGAGGGGCCAATCAGCTTCGGAGTTCACCAATAAATTTCCTATACCTTGCACACCAAGATGGGTATCAAAAGACCAATGAAATTTGGTTTTGAAATACCATGGTAGCTCTACACGATACATCCAAACTGAAATGGATTTCCGGACATCTCATCAATTTAAGTATGCTCTATCGATATACAGCAAATCGAAAGTAGAAATTACACCGTAACAAACCCGGAGTTTGAGTCTCCAACCACAACAACCAAAGTATGACAAAGACAACCCAACAAACAGTCTCAAAACCAGTCCGCTACGAAAGAAGGGTCATGGGAAGACAAAGAAGATTACCCCGAAAATGGTGTGATTTCACAAAAGCCCCTGGCACAACACCGGCGAATGTCGCCAAAACAATCATTGGTGGTTGAGATCAAAGACAAGGAGATGAACCTTGATTCAATCTGATTCTGAAAATACTAGTAAAAGACGGATCATCGATGCAAGCCCCACTACTATTGTCGCGACCAAATAATTCAAATCCGTAAGAACCAAATATATCCAAGAGGGGAGCACCTTTTTCATTCACAGATGTGGGTGAAGGGGACCCCTAATCGCATTTTTATTGTTGATAGCAGAAGCCATAAGAACCCTAATCTCGCCAGAGGTCGCCAAACGCTTGATTGTCGACAAAACCACACCCAAAACCATACAAGATCGGTGGCTTCGCCAAGGAAGAGATTCCTGTGTTAGCCAACAGTGTCATATGTCCTATGGCATCCAACCCTTCAAGGATGAGGGTATTATGTGATGTTGCCTCGACCGGATGTCTGATGTTCTCTTGGGCCAACCATATATGTGGGAAACACCATGCTATCTATGAGTCTCAAGTCCATAGTGTCATTATTACTCGGGGAGTCATCTCAGATACCGTAGGTAAGCCCAACTATTGCCCCACCTAAACAAAGGTCGCAAGGTAGTATCTCATACCACAAAATTCATTTTCTTCACAATCTGTTTAAAATGGGAACATAAGGACACTGTAACAACTACAGTTTCGCCCCAAGCACCTTATATCCTATAGAAGTAGGTCGACAAGGTTTTAGAAAAGCACAAAGATTCCTTCGACACACAATCATCTCATGTAGCCGACCGGGTTGGGGTCCAAGCCTTCCAGCCACGGGTTCATGATGACCTTCAACAAACCAAGCAAAATTAACGGTTCCAAATAAGGCAAGCAACTCACCAAGATTCAGATTCAAGACCGCTTCCTCCCCCGAACTCAACGAATGGAGACCATTGCTTCCTAAGGAGGGAGGATTTATCCGTGGATATCGGTGGCCACCCACCTTCTTAACCGGCCCAAAACATGTTTTTGGCAATTTTGGTAATTTACTATTTTAGAAGTTTTAACTTCCAGAGCCATTCTTGAGGCCGTAAACGATGTTTTTTGAGGAAACGAGATGCTATAATCATCCAAAAGTTGTAGTCCTCAAAGAGATCTTTCCAACGAGCTATCATACTTCTAAAACGGAGATCGTATGAAAGATGACCGAGAAGTTGATGCACCAACTTACCCAAACGGGGCCCATGTGACTTTGGCGCTTCATCTCCCGGTGGTTAGGTTTTTGGATGTCTATGGTTTTGATATTCACTTATTGTAAAAGGCCTTCGAGCTCATTGTAATCATCTTCACGGATGCGAGTAGCAGCCACATCTCTTCTCGCAGATAAGCTACCACCATTCTAGCTGAAGTCTTTCACTCAGATTTTACGTACCGTAGACATTTCTTTCGCTAATAGAAATCGTGTATTACTAAAAATCTGTGTTTATGGAAATATATATTTGTATTTACTTTTTATATCTTTGTTATATTGTTTTCTTTCTTGCAATATCTCGCAGCATTTCTTATTATATCTCCCATTCTTACTTCATTTAAAATAATCCGGATCAATGTTGGTATGTCTTCTTGTCACCGTGATATTAGCATAAACTTACATTTCTATTTTTATATTTACACAACACCACCTTATGCTATGTAACTCAACGATTTTAATGGAAGGTCCTCTACCCTGTGTCGATTGGATGCCTAGTTATGCATAGTCATGGTTTGCCCGGGATCATCGCTTTTCACCACGTTGGAATTTGTTAGTTGATTACATACCACTAATATTCACACTTTCTTGAAGCTTCGCGGGTCGGCATTGTCACTTAATATTGGGGTTGATACTACCGGAGGTCACATTCCTCAGATAGGGTGTTTTTCAAAGTAAATTATTGGACCGGGTATATCTATCAGATTCCAAGAGTTGGTTGAATAAACCTCGAGTGCTCACAAATTTCTTGTTAAATCATGATTGGCTAAATCAATAGCTCGAGACTATTTATTGATTTATATCATGGTCGTATGTTGCTGTGTGATTAGTGGAATTGTTGCACCATGAAGTTTTCTCATTTGCACACCATGCATAGTATGGATGACTTATTTTTAGGCTCTACATATGTCTACTAAGTTTTAAGCGTGTTATTTATTGAAATTGACCAGAGTTGATGACAGTCATGTTAGGTATTTGTCTCGTCTTTTAAGTCACATTGAGTTGTTTTGTTTTACAGTGGCATCATTGCATTGCCTTGGAAATTTACTCCTCCGTAGCCTGTGTCTAAATATTGGTTGTTTGGTTGTATATTCAATTATCATTTCAGTCATGGAATGTGAGTTTTTGATTATCTGATTATTTACAAATATATATATATATATATATATATATATATATATATATATATATATATATATATATGGAACTAATATCATTACGCACTTTGATTGGCTCTATTGGCAAATAGTGACTTATTATTATTTCTCGAAGGACTTTCAAATATATAGATTGGAGAAATGTATGGTAGTGGTGGATGTTAATGATTACAGATTGGGAATGAGTGTTGTTGTTGACTGCTATAACATGCTAATGTGTGAACAAAGGGGACAACCTCTTACAAATTGTGTGAAATACTTACCTTAATGATGACACCATGTTGATATTTTATTATTGGACCAAGGAACTAGTTAAATACACCGAATTATTACTTAGTCATCTCGATTGTTGGTTGATGTTATGGATTTCTTCATTAATCTCGTGGTAAACATTTTTTTCCCCTCCCATTATCTCATTTTCCACTAATTACAACCCCTCACATATCCCATATATTCATTTTATTCACCCCTTGTTCTGATATTGATCATAGCTAAGAGAATTTGTGTTAGATTGGATAGAAGTGATAGAATTTTGTGTGGATTATAGTGAGGTTTATTGGTTTGCTTTCATGATTTTTTGTTATCATTGAGAAGTGACCATATCTCTCCCCTTCATTATATCATATTTTCAAGCATCATAAACCCCTCATGTATCCCCCCGAACATTTTTCACCCCTTGCTCATTGATTAACATTAGAACAATTTGTATGGATTGGATTAATGATCCTTTGCTACATTCGGAAATAAATCTATTTCAGATTTTAAGGAGTTGTCATGCATGGTTATTTAAAAGACCATTTTCTAATTGTTAACATATGTGATGAGTTTTTTCACTGGGAAGCCATGGTTGGGGAAACAGAGGTAGAGGTAACCGGAACCGAGGCCCAAGGAGGCCTTGGTTCTCACCACATTTTGATGTTGATTCTCAAGAGCTTGGCCAATTGTTCCATGTTGGGTTCTTTAATTGGATTGAACAAGGAATAGTCCAACTGAGGCCTAAAATTCCTCCCTTCCAAGCCCCCTTGCCCCCTCGATATATATCTCTCCCCCCCTCATGTCTCTTTAGGAGCCTAAAGTCCCGGAAAATGATTGGTGGCAGGAGATTGTTCACCCTACAATCTCCCAACACTGTGGCTGGACAAACTTAACCTTGTCTTCTCCCCCACCCTTGAACCCCATTTCCCAAGCTTCCCCTAACCACTCTCCAATGCAATCCTCCCATGCCGCCAGGAGATTGAGACTAAATCCCACCATGCATCTTATAAAGCGGTGTTGTTGTTGTTTCCCCTTCCTCACCCTTAAATGACTATGATAAATCCATGTCTTCATGGATGCATTCTGAGGGATGATTGTTCCCATAAAATCGAGATAAATCCCAAAGGCTCACTAAGGCAATTTCGTGGAAATCAGAGGTGAATGAAAGCAACCATGTGAAGGGTTGCTTCCACAGACCGGAAAAAATATGGTTTTAAATTTATGTTATTTATTTTTTTATGAAAGTGGACTCCATGGATTTTGGACATCATGTTTTATTTTTATATATGAGTATTAGTTTAAAATATTTTCAAATTTATGAGCTAAAATTGTCAAAAGGAAAATATGTTTTGAAGGGAGGTGCAAGGGGTGTGTTTGCTTAACAAATGGATTATGTTATGATGTGATGATTGTTATCACTAAAGGAGCCACAAGGTACCATACCCCATTAGTTATTATTTAATTATGACCTATTATGATTATTAATTTTTCCCCCCTCCTTAACTATAGTTAGTTGAGGCCTTATGTTAGCTTAACTAATAACTTGGTTCAACTACTCTAACCAATTCTAATTTGTTAAAAGTTGAACTAAGAGGAGAAACAAGAGGGGGATAGGAGCAACAAAGCATGCTAAGGTTTTCTTTGAGTTTATGTTGAGATAGTTCAATTTTCATTCATTCATTTATTCGGCATAACCTAATTTTCTTTTGTGATAGCAGGGTATTATTGTAGACAACCATATTCAGGCCTGAATCAAATCATCTGCATACTTGTTCTACCGTGAGGTGTTGATCTATCTTTGATATTCCGTAGACTTGTTTGTTTGTTAATTAACTTTCATGACTAATAAAGGATATTGTGCGTAGTCGAGTGGGCATCAATTTGTATGTTTCCATCCAGCCTTTTAGAGTTCGGCTTTGGTTTTCTATCGTAGGTCCTTTTGTATGTTCCATTGGGATTTCTATGTTTGACTTTGGTCCAAGATTTTGTGTGAAGTTTTAAATACAATGGACTCTTGGTGAATTGGAATGAAATAAGGGATTGTTTTATGTCTCATCTATCTTGATTATGATCTTGGTGTCTTTACTTATGTTCTTAATTTATTTATTTAACCGACATTTTCTAAAATGCATAAAAATTGAATTTCTAGCAAGCTTTTTTATAAAAGACTAGCCTATGCACTTGTGATTAATACTTGTGATTTAGGATATATATTTTGTTGGCTATGAAGTAAACATAGGTGATATTCCAGCCTACTTTAGTTTATCCAGAAGTTCAAATGCTTTGAGTAAGATCAATTCATATCTTTTCCTCAAATACTTATTTACATGCACTTTATACTGTAGATCTTCGGAGCATCTCTAGTTAAATTTTTATACTCCATTTCATCGATACATATTTCTTTTATGTTTTTGATTATTTGACTATTTTGCTATTCATGATTGTTCCTATTGTAAGACATCCGGCCTTGGAGCCCTAGCTTCAAGACCGCACTCAACATTGTTGAACCCGTTTATTTTAGACACTGCTAGGACCCGTTTTGAGCTTAACCGTTCTTGGGCATAAATTGAAAGAGATATTAGTGTTTAAGAACAATTGAAATCTAGACGTAGGTAGCCTAGAAATCAGCACTAACCTTTTTTTTCAGCTTTGGCCTTTCTTTCATGTCCTTAGATTCTCGTGTTTCTAAAAGAAGAAGATGGTTTGTCACCCGGAATCAATCCTATTGTTGAAATAGGAAGAATAAACATTGTGTTATTCTGCCCAACAAAGTTCTCTAAGGAGAACTTTATCCAATTCATCCAATCCCATCTTTCTTTCCCTCATCCATCATCCACAAGATGGCATCTAGTGGTGGCTCTCTCCTGCACTGGAAGTGATCCATCTTCCAAATATCCATCATCATAAGTGATTGGTAGCTTGTATAGCCAACATATCCATGTACAATCTACTACAAACCCCACTAAAGTCATAAAAAATTATGGCCTTTTTCAGTTCGAAGAAGATGCTAATGCACCACACCATGGCATGTGTCCCTCCTCTTAACCTAGCACCCGCTACTAACCTCCAAAGTTTTTAAAGAGAATTTGCCTAAGCTTTCATGAAATAACACTGCCAAGCATTCAATGAACACCTAGTGGTATTTTCTAATGCTTTTCATAACATAGGGCTAACGACAATGACACTTTCATGCACTTATTCGTCAATTCCTTTGGAAGGGAAGGCTGTAACCGATTTCTTTGACCTTCCTCCTAAGATATTGTATACTTGGGAGGAGTTGATTATTGTTCTCGATCCACTTGGCAATCCAAAATCCCTGTTGATAAGTTAAGGGAGTACAACAATGTGACTTACAAAGATGGTGAGGCTATCAAGTCCTTCAACTTGCATTTCACCAAGTTGTATAATCAACCATCGAACTTCTTCACCCTCGTAACCAAGTCAGCCACACATTACTACAATGCATTTCCTTCTCCTTACCATCATAGGCTTGAAGAAAGGCCATTGATAATCTTGCCTCTCTCAAGACACTTGCTTAGAGTATGAGGAACACTTGAACTTAACCGATCTACCCTAGGAGAACTGCCAGACGATACATAGCCCACTCTCTTACGCCTAGTACAAGATATGAACTACTGTATGATATATTTTAAGCAAAAAGGTATTGTCAACCCACTCACCCCTAGACCTTCATCCTTTTATGCCCCTCCTTTTAGAGGTCCGGTTGAAAATAATTTTCAGCTTAAGGCTATCTTGCCTCTGAGTTGGTGTAACTTTTGCAAGGAACACCACCTAAGAAACCATACATGAGGAAGAGTGCTTGTTATCACTCAGTTTGTATTTTAGGTCAATTAGCTGAAAGGTAAAAGTCAAAATGGCGTATCAGAGCTTCCCCACCCACTATCACCCTCAATGGGGGTTCTTCTATTTAGGGTGGCTAAACCTAAGGGAGACGTCACTGGCAATCTGGGTTTTTGAAAAGGGAAAGACTTGGTGATCAAGGCAAGTTTTCCTTTCACAGACATTACCAAGATAGCCAAAATGAAGAAACACCACGTAAAGGCACCTGCTGGTGAGACAAGGCAACAATAAAACTAATACATGCGTGAGTGGTTAATAGTTCATAGATCAATGTGACTATCTATATTTCAATGTATATGAACACATATAGCAGTGAATATTGACTAAGTCAATGATTGCAATAATGGCAATGTAAAATCACTTGTCAACAAATACCAAAATGATATAAGATCCAAATGAAATGATCAACTCTTAATTAACTTGATGCATTAAATATCATTTAATGTTCACACACTATAAGTTGTTCCATTACTATGCTGAGATGACGCCATCTTCTAGGTTAGTATAATAGACAAGGAGGTTAACGCTTTGTTATTTAGCCAATGAAACTATCAATACATCAATGTCTTTCATGGGATGACCTAGCCACAGTTTTTTCTATCAACCAAAAGCTCAACTAAGTCATGACGTCATCATCATTTTCTAGGTTAGTAGATGTTAGGGTTTGCTAGGGTTTCAAATTTGAGAATTTTGAAAAGGTTGTTTTGACATAACAAGCTCAATAACAAATGAGAGTAAGACTGCCTTAGGGCTATGGAGTCAAAAGCAAGGCAAGGTCTCCGGAGGATCTAAATCTAAAGACTAGAGTTAGGTTCTATGGTGCTGCTAAATGGCAAAATTCTAGAATCAAAACCCTAAGGGGAGGAGGCTCACTGTGTGTTGCTTGGCAAGGCCCTCATGCTCCCTTTCTTTAAATGTTCTCGCAAAACGCGTAGCTTCAAAACATAAATCTTGGGGTGAAAAGTGTTGCAAGAGGAAGGCCCTTCAAACCCCAAAAGTCAAAAACCCTAGGTGTAGAATCAACTAGGCCTAGGACGCCTTCCTCTTCTTTCAACTTATGTTTAAAGGATAACCTGTAAAAGGATGATTAGTGTAGCAAACGGCTAGGATATATCTTCCTTAATCAATAGCTAAAAACAAGTTTCTCAATCATGGGGACATATAGCAAGGACCTACTTGTGTGCTTTCTACCTAGGGTTTCAAGATTAAGCAATATAATATCAATGAAATAATAAATGCAAGAGATTTAACTCACAACCATTCATTCAAGAAGTTTTGCATGAAAATACACTTACAAATCATGAAGAATGCTCATCAAACCCTAGTTGTAAACCTCCAAATGAGAGAAACACCATAAAATGCTAAGAATGATCCTCCACAAGAGTTGCTCCAATTTCCAAGAGAAAATACCAAGACAAATTACTAAAAGTGATCTCTCACAAGAGAGGAGCTATGTTATTAAAAATGAGAGGCAACGCCCCTCTATTTATACCAATCTTAAGGACCTTTTAATTAAAATAGGTCATTAAAAAACACAAGGTCGACCTTTAAGATTCACACTGCTTTTACATTAAATGCTAAAAATGTCATATGAGCTGCAAGGGAGACGCCAAGCCTCTTCTATGGGAGACATTTTCGTCTCTTTGGGCAAGCACAACATCTCAAAATCCAAACGCTATTCTTCTGGGCTCTCCAAGCTCACATTCCAAATGACCTCGTAATCCCCCATATCTTAATAACGGCCCATCTCTCAGTGACGCCCCGCCCATCAAGCAACATCCCATCTCGCGGGTGATCCCCCGGGTCGGCTCGGGCCAAAGTGTCTTGGTGGAACGCCCTTCTTCTTCTCATGCAATGGCTCAATACAACATTGTCCTGTCTCTGCCATCCCAAAGAATCCATCCGATGGGCTCTTCAACCCCATGGAGGTCCGAGCTAATCATGTCCCATGTAAATTTGGCCCACCGGTACTGGCCCTGGTATGGTCCCAGACATCAAAAACCACGTGACTCCATGGGCTCATCAGCCCTCTGATCATAGTAATGTCAATCATATTTCATCATTAAATTTATCAAATACATGCATAAAATCCCTAACATATCCTCTAAGAGCTCAAAGACATTACATATCTACTATACAAAGTTGAAGAAACAAATAGAATAACCTATTGGGCTAATATACACAATAAAAGGAAAGTTTCCACAGAGGATCATTCAAGCCATGTTCATGAAGGATATGGTCTAGGGATGTCCACCATAGTAATACTGTGGGTAAGTTTTCCTCGTGGGTGCCTTTTAGAGGGTGATAAAATCTGCCATGGATGCACTTTTTTCCAAGCCCCTTTATTGCCTTTTATTTTTATTTTATTGATTTTCTTTTCTTTTTACTTCAAGGTATGACCGGAGGACACTGCCTTGGAGTGGTGACTGTGAGATGACAAGCACACCCACCTATTTAAATGATAAGGTTGTCTCATGATGAGACCCCCTTTCCCTGGCTATGCAACCAAAGGTCACTTCCCTCGTGTGGTGACCAGATGATGGCAATTTAATAATCGTTAGATACCTATGAACATAATGGGCCTACCGATGGGACCTCCCATCCTTGGTTAGGTCTTCATTTTATTATTTTTCTTAGGGTCCCTTTTGTTTCTTATCGAGGCCTTTTATTGCCTTGGGGATCCCCGGCTAAGCATTATCTCTAAGCCATTTCCTATGGATTTTATCTTACCACTTTCACTGGTCTTTAGCCCTTTCTTCCCACAATATAGAGTGTATCCCTCAAAAGTTCATCCTAATGGCCGAACTAGGGGGAATGGGATGGATGAATGGGAGATAAGATGTAAAATGATAGAATGGTGGAGCTTTTAATGCATGGCTCAAGAATCGGGTGGCTAACCAAAACCCATGAATACAAACTTGTTAGGTCACTCCCTGCTAATCCCCCCAACCATGGTCAAGTGGATTAGTATAAGATCCAAGCAACATCATAAATGTAAGGAACCCGATGCATATATAAGAAGGTTATAATGATCAAACATGACACATACCATGATACCTTGGACCAATTACCTCATGGAGCAAGAGCCTTCTCTGATGCAAGTCCAAGCTGATGGTGATGGAAGCTATTGCTGCTGACAGGACAAGTCTGGTGAAGAGAAAGAAGGATGGGCCCTCCAGGGCCATGCTTAGGTCAATCCTTCTCTCGGTACTTCATTTCTAGGACCTGTGGACCTCGAGACATGATCTCCTAGTTATCCCTAGATATCGGGGATAACATCTGGCTCCAACTCGGGGACATGTGCTCACCGTAGAGTGCATGAGAACCTCAACATATCTAGCATAAACCTGTAGACCTGCTCACACTTGACAAGAAAACATTAGCGACAAAAGGTAGGGTGGTATTTCCACCCTGCAAAACAATACATGTATACATATGAGATAAAACAATCAATATGCATATAAGGAAACAAACAATAAATGCAGAATAGAAAGTGAAATGCTTACCTGTACTTACCTGTTGGTTGCATGTTGGTGTAGTCAAACAACCAGTGAAGCCAATCCAGTAACATTCCTTGATACCTGCCTTTGTGCTTCATCATAAACCAGAACAGTGATAAGTCAAGCACAAAAATGTCATGAGTTACAATGTATATCATATCATCGGAAAAGTTAGAATTTAACTCATGGAGGCAGGTGGGAGGGATAAAATCCTACCAAGTCCATCTCTGAGGAAAGTACTCAATCCACTTCAAGAAAGGGTCATGAAAAATGCAAGGTTTAGAAAACTGACTCAAAGGACCTGCAAATTGGTTATCATCCTCACACCCTGAAGTCAAAGAATGGATCGACAAAGGTCTAGCACACGACTGGAAAACTAAAAAGGGAAAGTTGAAAAACTGACTGAAACACACAGTACCCAACCAACCCTTGGATTTCAGGGTTTGCCTAAAAGGAAACTCAACATTAAAAATATACTTCCCAAGCACACCTTTAATGGACAGGCATGGTAAAGTAACAACAGGTGGCTGGAGTGAAAAGCCATGAGAGACTTTCCTTAGGCAAACAATGTT
>SNQJ01S0037592.1:40477-74044 GCA_010110895.2 Picea sitchensis | reverse complement strand
ATCCTTTCATGGATGGTCACCATATGTTCTATATATATAGAAAACTCATCATTGTAATAATATATACACATACAATATCATCTCTTGTGAAAAATTAACAATATGAACTTCTAAGTGCTAAACAAAATTGTTGAACTGTGAAACGATCTGACCATCCTAATTCAATCTTTTGTGGAACATTGCACTTATCATATTTTCAAGATGAATTGTATTTATGAGATTCATCTGGACTGGCAGCAATATTCTTTAGATAGTATGTCAATTGTGGCCATTCTATGCGATGATGATATACTGACTGGTTAAGATACCTTCTCTTGTGATTAGGATGCAGATAAGGCATCTTTGTAACATAACTTTTTCTTATTTTACTTAATAACATTTTCTTGGTTTACTTTCGATATTATTTCTTCTTCATGCCTTGGTGTTGCCTTGTTGATCACTGAATTTTTATTAGTAAGTATACTTTGAATTCCCATTGTTTGTACTCCAACATCCAAGTAAGTCTTTACTTCAACTAGGTTGGAATCTTATCGAGTCTTGATATTAACTGGATTTGTATTTGTTTCCTTCTCCTCAACTTGGATTTTTTTACCTGAAGATGCTTCCTTGTTAATAAGTTGTTCTAACTTATTTTCCAACAAATTCTTATCATCCTTAAGCTTCTTGATTTGCATAAGTAGGTTTTTATTATGATTCTTTAAGAGAGAAAGTTCTTTGTCTTTATCTACAACAACTTTTTCAAATTCATTTTGCACCTTCTGTATTATGTTCCGATTATCTTGAAGGATAATATTTGAGATATCTTTAAGGTCTTCTGATGTTGCTGGATCTGAATCCAATTCAATGTCTTGTAATGTTGTCTTCTTCTTTTTATAGGATAATGTAAAAAACTTCTTCTTCGTGTTTAAGATAAAATATCATAGTGTTTCCATCTAGGGTGAACCCAAAATCATGTCATTGTCATCACAAAATAAGGATCTAGCAGTGAATTGTGATACAAAGGTATAATGTCTAATATCATATTGTAGATTGCTTATATCATATTCTTTTTCGTTCCACGATTATATCTTTTTAGTTATATTTGACTCAGGAATCAATAATGGTTAACACATTCGGTACTAACATAATTACTATCCACAATAGGAGCAAAATAAATGGTGATATCTTTCCCTGCAAGTGTCCCTTTGATCCTAAGTAGCACTGGAACCCATTTTTTTGAAGTCTTGAGAAATCTTCCTCTTTCCTCATTATTAGGATCCATTTTGTTTTCATCGAAAATTTATGATAAATAATACTTTGATTATGAAGCTTATATACCCCTTTTTTACTTCGAATTGGCCTTTTTATGCTCCTCTTAATAAAATTACACACACACACACACACACACACACACACACACACATAATGTCCTTTTTCCTCGTATAAAATATAAAAAGTACTTGCACTAGTACTTAATGTGGTAATTATATTCACTTTAATCACCCTTTTTTATTCAAATTATATCTTAAAATAAAATACCTTAATACTTTAACTTTGATATAACATAGGGATTTTTTATAACTTTTTCTTTTCGAAGGACTTGGACACATTTTTAATCTCTTCTTTTTAATATTGTTGTATCTAGATTTAATATAACTTTAACACACATGCAATTATTAGATGTACATATGTGATGGTTTGCGATGGTCAACCTTCATGCACACACTCAACTATGATTTTTCGTAAGGTTGGAAGGTCACCACTTAAGTATTGATTACAATCATATACTCCAAGTCGAAAGCAGATTCTTTCTTCGAAAAACGTTGGCGTCAAGGAATCTCAATGGTTTTGGTGGTTGATGGACTATGAATTATTTAATAATTATTATCAATCTATAGCTATAGCGATACTCAACAATGTGGTCACAGATAGACTAATCTCATACGTCGATGGTAGGCCGCTTAATTTTTATTATATATATTTTTAATGTCATGGTTTACACGGTCGAAAACCCAATTTCTGTTACAATTACAGCTGGCGGAGTGGCTGCTATAATCTCATGGGTCTCTATATAGTCTCCTGGTAAGTGTTTCAATAGTTATACATAGGAACCCTATGCACACACATTGTTGGTGCTATATATTTTACTTCACCGCTAAATTATAAATTTTCCCCTTTTATTTTTTGTTTGTTCTCTCCAAAAAATATGTGAACCCTTTGCGTGGCTGATTAAGCGATTTTGTCCCCTGTGATCTTGGGTCATGATCAAAATTGAGAAAGACTAAGTGGAAGAGATAAATATCTCCCCTCAAACACAAGAACACAAAGGAGAGAGTAATTAGGAGTAGGTAGGGATGGAGAAGAGAGAAGGAGAGCACCTTATTATCTCGTTTGATGTCGATCCCAAGCTCCAATCTATCGAAGAGCTCCTAGTCTTATGCTAGAATAGGCCTGCAAGAAAGACACATAACATTTGCTGCTATGTAGGTAGTTATCTCATCAAAATCATGTGCATGTTATAAATTATATTCAAAGTAAGTATATAGATAAACATACAATGAAGAACATAAATGAGGGAAAACAAACTCCTTATTTATAGTAAGAGGAAAAGTTACAACCTTTTCCTACTTCTGGCACATTCTTGAAGCCAACTATCTGGGTTCCTCCAGGAATCCTCAAGCATGAACTCAATCAAAGAAATATTCCTTCAATGACTCAAGTAGGGATGATGAGACAACATATAGTCATATAAATTGAGAAAGAAGTGCTAGAAAATGAGTTTGTATACTAGAGGGGATGTTACTCAGAGAATTATAGGGAAGGGAGGCTTTCTAGATGTTGGAAACATAAATTTTCATAAAAGGACTTGAACTCTCCTTAGACTTAAATGATTGTTTTATATCTTCCCAAAGTGGTTTGGGGAGTTGGATTCCATTAAGTATGGGCAAGGGTCTTTGGGAAATGAGTCCAACTGAAAAACCCACCCGAAAACATGGAATTATTTTATTTTTCACAAATTTTGAGGGAATCCGTGAGTTGCAATGTGTGAAAGTGAGGATTTCAGCATGTTGCACTCGGAAAACCCCCAGATATGATATTAGGGAATGTTTTTAAGTGATTTTTGAGAGGCGCCTTTGGGGAAAGTCTAGCAAGCATTATGAAAAGGTTAGGCCGTGGCAGGAAAGCATAAGTCTGGAATTTTGTGCTATAACAGATGCCCACTAATGTGTGAGGTCAGAAGGGAAACATTATGAACTCTGAGAGGCAATGACGCATCGAAGAATCCATGGAGGTTACCAAACAACTGATCCAAAAACAATAACCGTCAGCAAGGATCAAACAAGAGTTTTGTTTCCCAAGTTGAGCATACCCATGCTCAGAAGTGATGTAAACATGGTCACCAAAGCAAGTACATTGCAAATCCATGGAATATATAAAATACAACTAAATTCCATGGCCACGAACAATACACAATGGATACATGTGATATAAATGAAGTAGCAAGCATGACCACAAAGAATACACAGTGGATCCATGTCAAAGTAGATCATAGCCACAAATAGATACACAATGAAGCTATGTCTCAAAATCAATAACAGAGGATAACTGGGACCAAAGAAACAGACAATATGATACTCTGTGAGTACCAATCTATGAGGTGGAACCATATTAGTTGGGAAGGAGAAAAAAATATGTGATGTTCATACTTCACCCGAAGTCTTCACTAAGATATGTCATGGTAAAAGTATACACTATGCAAATAAATGAGTCAAAGTCGAACAAAATGAGACATCGTTTGATTACTGGTCATTGAGGTATACTGTTAACAAATGAGAGACAACCCACCAATAATGATAATGGGATTCAAGGTACGATGGTACTATCTAACACGTGTGAATGAATGAGATGGTGTCGAACACCTAGTAGAAACTATCAAGTAGGGGACTTTGAGGTATTTCCACTGTCAATAGAGAGGGAACCTGCCACTGATGACTACAAGCCCCAAGGTACCAAAACACATCTCTAGATCCCTCTCCCAAAGAAAGATGTGTCAATTTCGATGGGAGGCAATCCGCTGGAAGGAAGGAATTAAGGCATCCTCTATAATCCAACACGAGGGGTGGAGGAAAGACAAATATTTGGAAGAGGTCGGTCAAAGGGAATAATACTCGTGATGATGAGACTGACTTGGGAAGGTTGACTTGTAAGTTCACAGGCTAACTGCAAAATGACCAACACATGTTTAAAACTTTCCCTTGAACATAAGCACAACACATTATGTGACTAAGGCAACATGACTATAAGCTAGGATACATTTTTGACACAAGAGGCATCAACAAATGCTCCATATAGTTGGAAGAATAACCAACCAGGGGAGAAAAAACTCAAAGTGAGAAAAAGTCTCCTAAATCCATACTAACCCAAAATGATGAGATACTGAAACAAGATTGTGCTTTATTCAAGGGAGACAAGACTACTGCCAACAAAAGAGATAGATGTTTTCCCACTCTTTTTTCTTTTTTGATTTTTTGTTGTCTTTTTCATGTTATAGAAGCCTGGAAAAAGAGTAAAAGAATGTTTATAACACAATGGAGGAAATGAGTGTTGCGGGAAAGAAAACTAGTTCTAGAGAACAAGGAGCATACCTATGCTTAATTCAAGGAAGCATGTGCAGGATAAGGACGCTCGGGGGAATGTTCCCTCTAGGGATAAGGTTTCAAGTTGCAAATGCATAAAATGCAAGGATGGAAACTGATAGGAATGCATAGGAAATTGGTTCAATGAGAGCATGTTGAAGCTGACATTAGGCCTAAAATTGCGAGCAATCAATATGCAGATGCAAATATGACTCAACTTTGGGAAGTGAACCTCCCATGATAAAAAAAATCGTAAGTTTAGTCTCTAAGGCCCGAAAAAAGAATAAAATCATACCGAGGATAACTCTTCTGGTCACTGGGGACAGATTATTCCTTTTTTGTAGAGAGTCCAGTCGGTTCAAAAAAGGGTTAAACTTATACCGAAAGGATGTCTCTTCAAAACCTTTTTAACGAGTGTGACAGAGACAAGATCACTCGACTATCTTTTCATATTTAAGGAGTTTGAAAAAGAGATTAATTATGGATTCCCTTGTCCTTTTTCGTAAAGTTAGTCCCTGAGCCCGAAAAAGTATAAAACACAACTTAGGAGAATCTTCTAGCTCGTAGACTAGAGTATGCATTTTTCGTTAGTAGTCTTGCCTAGTTTGAAAAAGGGGTAAACCTATGCTGGACAAACGTTTCTTCAGGTCCATTTAACAAGTTTACAAGGAAAAACGTCACTCGACAATATTTTCAATTTTAAGGAGTCTGAAAATAGCTTAACTATGGACTCCATAAGATAGGGGTCTCACGGGTAAAAGGCCAGAGAGAGAGAGAGAGAGTAAGAAGCATGAAGTTCAAACGAAAACTCATGGAAGGACTAAACCAGGAACTCCAAGCCTAGAGACAAACTTGCAGCATGAGCACCACAATGAAAAAGGATTCTATACTAGAGAACCCATGGAAGGTAGGCCCTACCATCAATCAAACGATGCTTTGAAGCATAGAGAAATGTTTCATCGCTCGTTAATGGGGTTGACTCTAGGTTTAAACGATAATGGTAATTGAGAATTCAATAGTTTGAGTGGAATGCACTCTAACCTAAATGCCATTTAAAAACACATTACCTGCCCAGAGTCTTGTAACAGATTTGGCCAATTGATGATAAGTGTATCGAAGAAAAATTCCTAAGACCTGCAAAAGTGACAATAGTGCTACAAAATTTTGACTATTAGTTGAAAATTTGGAGAAAATCAGGAAACTTTAGGAAGTGGGTTTTCAAAATTTTAATTAAGTTTGGTATATTTACCCATTTACTAGTCCATTTTTACCATTTCACCCAAACAATTACCAAAGTGACCACAACCCTTAGAGAGAGAATCGAGAAAATGCAGAGCTTGGAGAAACTCCACTACTTGCCACCCTCATCAAGAAAGTATTTCATCCTTATCTTGCATTTCAATTAGTCATTTTGTCAATTTCTTTAAAAATTCACGCTTAAAGTTGTTTTAATAAACTTAAACCTACGCATCCATGGGATGCCTTAAGGAAACCTGCGAATGTTCACAGCTGGTGAAAACACCAGTCGTGAATATCCACGATTGTTCTACAGAAAAGGTGTGGATGCACAAAAAGGAAACTACAAAATCAAAACTAACTCAAAAACTTTATGGAAAATGATAGGATGTCCATTCTATGGAGAGAATGTGAAGATGAAGAGGTTGATCGAGGAGTGTTTAATAATAATGAGGCCAAGAAAGCTATGTGTTCTTGCTGCATGTATAAATTTTTCCAAGTTGGTGGCATGAAGGCACAAAGGAGATTACTAAATATCCTAATTGACTACTGGAACCCGAATGCTGAGGATTTTATGCTCGCAAGACAATCTTTGACCATTACAGTTGAAGACATCTACTTCATCATCGACTTATCGAGGAGAGGGGAGGTACCAAACTTCCAATATCAGGGAGGAGGCCAAAGCATCAATGAATTTATCAACAAGCACTACTTTTCCGGTACCAAGAAGAGTGGCTTGCAAGTTCCATCAAACAAATAACCAACTTGAGTCTCTGAGTCATCTTATACACTTTGGTTGGGATCGTGGTATCCAACTCTTTACACTTGGCATCGTGGGCCAAAATTCATTATGGGGTTGAATTCCTACGCTCCACTATGTATGACTGGAGTACTACTATGCTTAACAACATGAAAAAACAATTGACAAAATGCAATATTGGGAAAGCCAAGAACTTTTGCTGCTATAGCGTCCTATGCACATTTTTCTTCAAGAAGGTGCCCATGATGAGCCCAGAAACATAGATATGAGGACACTTACAACCATGACTAACCACGGTTCGATGGACCAAGCTCGTAGCTCACTTAGGAGGTGGAAAAATGTCCAACCCCTTTGACGACAACTTCTTTGGTTGGTGGGAGTGACAAACTCCCTTCATCGAGGACTACCCATATGCAGGCATTCACTTCAGAAATGATCCATATGTCATCATCCCTGTCGGAGATGAGCTACAAGATATAGGTAACCTTTCATTTTGTGTTATTTAATTTTTAATTTTTGAAAATATATAACTATTTATGACTTTTGTGAGACCCAATGTAATAACAAGTACCGTACTTTTATGCAGATAGATCACCTGCGAGACAGGCTAATGTCCCATGACATAGCTGACGAGGCAGAGAGGAGGCTGGATCGAGCGACAACGCAACAAGGACTTTGTGTAGTGTGGGTGAGAACTTCAAGGCCCTCATGCGCAATGTGCCTATGGTGACCATTGACGGCCTCCCTGTTGTTTATGTTTTGGTAGATGAGGGAGGTATTAACCTCCACATGTAACCTATGACTTAGAATATAATATTTTGGAAGCAAGTGAACCATTAAACAAATGTGTGAAAACCCTAGAAGACAAGTCATCCTAGAAGAATAAATAATATTAGAATATTATCTTCCATAAAGACAAGTTGGATCCACAAGAAAAAGATAAACAAAAAATATAATTACCAGAAAGTCAAGTCGGCCCAACCAAAAAAGTCACTGGACATATTAATATAAATAGAGGACATTTTAGCTCATTTGTACACCAGTTTGAGCGCAAGTCTTGTGGAGAGCTGCAGTTGCAGATGCAACTACAACTGCAAGGAGGAATAAGGGTTTATGGTCATCTCTTTGTCTTGGTCTCTCTCTAGCACTATCAAGTGATATTCTTGATGATTATCTTGGTGATACTCTTGGTGATATTATATCTAGGTATAGCGCAAGTCTAAGAGAGTAGTACAACTTCAACTATTGCAGTTTTCTATGGATATGGAGACTCTCTCTCTTGTGGGCTACCCCTGGAGAAGGAGCGCTCTACTTGTATTGAGTTGTTACTCCAGTTATCAACTAGGGTTTATCTGTTGGTTCTGGAGTAGGCTTGCCAGAATTATTCTAAGTAAAGGTTAGTGTGATCGGGGGTGGCATATGTGAATGCCTATGGTTGGGTGACAATGATGTGACATTGTCTATGGTTAAACAAGCATACCAAAATTTCAACATGGTATCAAAGCTCATTTCCTTCATAATAGTCTAACCACTGGAAGGAAGATCCTTAGTTTCCCCCATTGTCAACCTCATTGAGTGCATACTGAACTCATTAATAAGGTCGCCTAAGTAGGGTGCATATCTTCCTCGGATCAGATCTTCAAATTTCTGAAGTTGAGAAATTAGGGTTCCCTCATAAAACCCTAGGTCTACAGTACCAATTGTAGTTGCAGTGCCAATTCCTTCATTCTAGTTTCTTCATGCTAGTTGCAACACCAGTTACAGTGCTAGTTGCATCACTAGTTGTAGTGAAAGTTTCTATGAAGTGTTGGGACTAATATTTGGTTTTCCTAGTGCACATTACCCTAGCGCATCTCTAACTACCTTTAGATTACAAGTTGGAGCACCTTTGAAGTTTTAAGGTTCGTCATTGCTTTCCACCACTGCCAGATGGCGCCACTGCCTGCCGATGTTGCCGAAGGTACGTAATTATATATATTTAAAATGTATCACTATTTTGAGTGTGATTGCAGGAGAAGGGATCTCTTACAATCGTAGATCCAGAAGGATCTCAGATCCAACACATTCATAGGAGCAACACACTCCAGGTTTGATTGTTTTCATATGCATCTAGCTGTTATGGAATTATGAACATCTAGTTGTATTTTGATCTATTGAAGTTATGATTATCATAGAAACCTCTGTTCAAAGTTAAAGTTATAAGCTGACTATAGTCAAAGTACTATATTGATTAAGGTTGATATTTTTAGTTTATTTTCATTATATTATCTAACTCAGATTTTTGTCAAGAAAGCATATTTTCTTAAGTACATGGGATAGGTTGAAGAGAATACTTTTCATCTTGAGTGAAGGAGGCTCGGAATAAAATCACAACACTCATTCTTGAAGATAAGATTCTAGGTTCCAAGTTTGATTGATTAAATTAATAAGTTTCCAATTTTCACATATCAAGTTTAATAATTGCTACATTACTAGTTGTGACAACAATCCTTGAAAGGATCTATTACTACTAGATACGATGAATACTTGGAAACATGTGAGCACTATTGATGTAAATGATTATTGTACTTGGTCACAAAATTAATTAACATATCCTCTAGGAGATACTTCTTGTTTTGATTCTAGGTAGGTCATCTTGATAATAATATGATGATTACCATGAGATTGTCTTTTACTGTTGTTGACATAGATATGTTCTTATGAAAATTCTAGTATACTTTTTTCTCTTGTTTCTCTTGTCTCAGACATGTTATTTTATAAATTCCATGGAGGTCACCTTGGAGGAATGATTGATCACAACACTAGAAGAGTGTTGTTCCTATTTCTTATTATTGTATTTTTATTTTGGCTCTTGTTCCAGGCAGGTTACAAGAAATATCTCTGAGAAGGTTCTACTGTGATTATTGTTCTAATTCTTGTTTTTATTATAAGAGTATTATTCTTGTCTACTATTTTCCCCTTTGTTTTCCTTGTTCCAGGAAGGTTACATGTGATAAATCTGAGGGGAGCTATAGTGACAGTTGTAGGAGGAAACATATTAGATGGCGTATAGTTTGAGACATGGAGTAGATTGTCCAGATAAGAAGTTGTATACACGAATGTATACATCCATGTACTGAAGAAGAAGAAGATGAAGAAGGGTACTTTTGTGGGATACTAAGTATCTCATATGGAGATTGATTGCAAGGAGTAACATGCTCCAAGGATAACCAAACAAATTCCTCTAGTCTAGTTGATCACTCCTCAAATCAGGGAGAGTTAGTGGAGCTAGAAGGGCCTACCTAGAATATTTGCAGTAACCAAGAAGAGACTAGTGTGGTCCCATGAAACTTTTGTAGGAAGCAACATTGATGAGCCATATCATGAGGAGCATATGGCTCCACCAGTGGTGAGGCATGCATCCCCATCGAGTACCAACTCATAAGGAGCTAGAGTTCAGAGGGAGTCATTCCTCATGATCTAGGAGGGAGGAGCATTCTCCCTAGGACCATTCACTGAAGACTTCATAGGAAATCTGATGCAGGAGAATCGCTATCAAAATTCAATGAGACCAAATGAAGGACAACTCATCATCCAGAGAGCATATTCAAACTAGTTTGGATTCCAAGAGCTTGCCATTTTGATACTTTAAAAGTATTGTAATTAAAGGACCTTTAATGTTTTGAGGCTTGAGAAATTGTATGGGATCATAGGAGATTGTAATCATCTTAATTAGCTGTAGGATTGTACATATATCAAGCATCGACTCATATCTAGGTTGTAATTATCCATTTATTGTAATAATCTTAGTGATAGAATACTTTAATTATGATGTGAAAGCACTAGAGTAGTCGGAAGGAAGGCTCAAGATGCTCCTCCATGTATAAATGTATGTAATCTATGCCCAAAAGAGGCTGCTATAGTTTATTTGTTATCTTTCTAAATAATAGAAGTTGAGAGCTGCAAGAACACTATGTAAATATTTTATGAATGAATATAATAGATGAGATTTGCTTCCAAATGTCTGGGTTTTCTTATCTCTGAGTTAAATGGGTAATGTTATGCTTTCTGTTTTCCATGTTTTATATGCCCATGTTTGCATTTATTGGTTAATGTATGAACCTTTGATGTCCTTGTTTCTCTTCTGAAACCTTGGTGCAAGGAATGCACAATTCCACACAAGGAGTGTGAAGGCAGAGTTGTGTACAGGCTCAATAGCTCAAGAGAGGTAGAGTAAATTGTGTAGAGTGGGTGCAAGGAGTGCACACATAATCATATGAGTATAAAATCTTTAAGAAGACCAGTGCAAGGTGTGCACAAGGCCAACACTTAGATAAGTGTTGAAAGAGTCTCAAAGTGAGCCATCGCAAGGAGTGCGGGAGAGATTTTTCTAAGTCTCAAGCTCAGGAGAAGTAGCGCAAAGCGTGCACCCAAGAATAAGTCATTTGAAGTTAGCAAAGATCAAGAAGGATATAAATATTTAGTTCTCAAAAGGAATAATTCATTTTGTTTGGAGGACGAGCGGATGAGATCCGCTCGGAGGGAGCTAGGACCTTTCGTAACCATTGGATCTGGAGAAGACACATGGTAGGAGGAATGTTTCATTGACCTTGGCATATGGGAGAGTGACACATGGCATTTGGAGGCCCAACGTTCCACATTTCCAACCTTGACATCATATCCTAGAGCTCAACGTCACCCTAAAGCGGCATGAGATCACCCTTTTAGGGAGAAATTTTGATTTAAATTTGAATTTTGCAAATTAAAGGGGTAATTTGAGGGGGTCGACCCTCTTTATTTTTATGTTGAAAATTTAAGAGGAAAAACAGGTCAGGGAGGGATCATACAAATACACCTCCTTGACATTTTATTTTAGAATCACATTCTTTCTCACAAAAGTGAAAAACAAGTCTGAAATTTTTTCCCTATTTGGGTTATTGGCTCTTTTACTCATGCGCTATCACTTGGAGGACAAGTGTGGAAGTCTCTTTGCTGATTTTTTGGATGGATTTTCCACAATTAGGGTTTAGCCTTGTCATATCTTGGTGAAGTAAGTAAATTTCTACAATTTCATTTCATTTCATTGAATGTTTATGGTAAATTTTAGTTGTTCATATTGAATATTTTTCTTGGTAAAACCCTAAGAGATGAGCATAAGTGCTTCCTCCTCTCACAAGGTTATTTTCATTCATAATTTGTGAAGAAAATCCTACCTAGAGTTAATCTCCTAAAGCCCTAAAGTGATGGCACTTTAGGTCTTTGATTCTAGACTCTTGATTATAACTTACTTCGAGAACTTAAGAAGGGGGAAAAGGTTTCTAGAGCCCAAAAGTTCTTGCACTCTAGCAACCCCTCTCTTTAAGGCTTGAAATATAAGGCCCTAATGTGCTAGCACCTTATACTTCAAACCCTACCTCTTAGATCTTTCTATTATCATTCTCCAAACATATTATATTGATGTTCTAAAAGACTCCATAGCCCTAAGGCATTAATCATTTGATCTCTCTTGTCGTGAAAGTGATTAACAAACTCTCAATTTTCATTCTCTCAAGCTTATTACTAACTTTTCTAACTCTAACTTGAGTTAACTTACTAATTTACTTGTTGTTGCAAAAATTTTCTACAACCATACTAACATACACTAATTTTTTGCATACATTGCTCTAATAGTGGCTTAACATACCCAAAAATTGCATCTAATGATTGGACAATGTTCTATTAAGTAAATGCTAAATTTACATGATAAATTGTTTCAATTATGAAGTGTAATTTTTGTTGCTTCTACAATTTGTGTATTAATGTTGTACCACTGTTAATTGCTACAATTTTACAATAACCATAGCATATTTCCTCGTCTAGTGTCTTCTAATGTGTTAATTGCATACTTGTACCTAGAAATAAATACACATATGCTATAAGTGTTCTTGTTCGAGACATGTACCCAACAACTTCATATTTCAACAATTCCCCTGACCTAGACTTTGACTTAGGTGTTCAAGAGACGTGGCGGTAGGATTGGCTACAATACTTTCTACTTTGATCCCTTGAGTGTAAATGTGTTGAACCTACACATAATATATATAGCTAGAAAATACTACACACATTTGTAGAGAGAAACTAAGAAAGAAGAAGAAGGAGAGAAAGAATGGGAGAATTCTCATTAACTATCATGAATAATGAATAATTTACACATGATATACTCTGTATAACTCAATGAATGCGCACTGGAGGAGAACCAATGTGCCATAGTGGTGGTCTAGAGTGATCTGGACACACACCATCAGTTAAGGGAGTGAACTTCCACCTAGTCTAGTCTCTTAGGAAATTACAAGAGTGCACTGCCACCTAGCTGAGTTAACTAGTCAACTAGTCTTCAGTTAACTAACTGAAAAGAGCGTAGTGAGGAGTAGATCAATGAATCAAGGGTAATGCGCCAGTCTGGTGATGATACCAAGGCAAGTGTGCATTAGCATGGTTATGATCCCAATGTTGCATGGTGACAAAACCAATGCAACATCTAGACTCAACTCAACTAGTCAAACTGAAGTGTCAACTGAAAGAGAATATTCTCCCCTAAAATATAGGATACTAGATAATGACTAATTATGACTAATAAACAAGGAAAAACCTTAGGAAAAGAAATCCTAGGTGTGTGTGAAGTAACTCCAACACCCCCTTTGAACATCACTATGGTGAAAATAAATAATGGGTGATCCAGGTGGATATTAGTGGCCACCCGCCTTCTCCAACTGACTCAAAATAGTTTTATGACAATTTTGGAAATTTACTATTTTTAACAGTTTTAACTTTCGAGGCCATTTTGAGGGCCTAAATGAAGGTTTTTCGGGATCTATCTTCTCAATGATATTCAAAGGAATGATTGAGCCCCCAAAATGAACCTCCTCGAAGATACCTTTCCAACGAGCTATCATACGCCTAAAACGGATATCGTATGAAAAAGTTACGACCCCGAGAAGTTGATGTACTAACTTACCCAGATGGGGCCCACATGACTTTTGGAGCTTCATATCCTAGGGTTAGGTTTTTGGATGTCTAGGGTTTTAGGCATTCCTGTTTATTGTAAAAAGGCCTTCAGAGCCTCATTGTAATGATCTTCTTGCGAATGAGCGCAACCGTCGCATCTCTTCTCAGAGATAAGCCACCACCATTCCAACAAGCTTGTTTCCGCTGCATTTTATAGTTTCAGCTTATTTCCTTATTGAATAGAAAACCAATTTTACTGTATCTCTGTTATTTTGGGTTAAGCACCTGTTAATAATCTGTAGTCATTTCGTTCTACTCATTAAATCCGGATCAGTGCTATCAGAGCGGTCTTCTCCTTGTCATCTTAATGCATGTCCCCAACGAGGTCATAGTATGAAGAGTTGGGTCTCGAGCTTGTTTCTCTTGAGGAAAAAAGCTCTCGCACGCCCAAGAGACCTCTCATGGAAGGAGAAAATAAATATGATGAGACACGTGATCCTTTCAAACTATTGATTGACGAAGCCCTCACACAACAAAGGAACGAGATGATGGATAGTTTCGTGCAAATCCTTCGACGACTACCAATAGGCGATGCATCTTCTTCAAGTGGAGGCACCGCCCCCTTCAAGGTACAAATAAAATTCGATATTCCTATATTTTAAGGTCAGATAGACGCATATGTTGTAGACAAGTGGTTGAATCTATTAGAAGGGTATTTTTCTGTCCATAACTTTTCGAATAGAGAAAAGATTACTTTTGCGCTCCTCAAAGTCGTTCCCCGTGTCAAAGATTGATGGGAAAATTTCTGTGAGCAAAAGGAAATAGAGGAACCCTCATTATTTATAGTCATGACCACCTGGGAATCCTTTAGGGATGCTATTAAGGAACAATACTACCATGTCAAAAGTTATGACGACTTGTATACCAAATGGACCACACTGTGGAAAGAAAGAGACCAAGCAGTGCTAGATTTCACAAATATATTTCATACCTTGCACACCAAGCTGGGTATCAAAGATTCAGAGTGAAATATTTTTCTCAAGTATCACGACACTCTGCATAGATACATCCATACCGAAATGGAATTTTTGGACATCTCATCCTTGAGCGCGACCTACCGATATGCTGTCAAAATCGAGCAGAAGCTAAAAAAAAAGACACGACAATTTGGGCCTGTAACCCCTCACAACAAAAGCCAGAAAAGGGTGGCCCCAACCCACATAACAAATGACAGAACAAATATGGACAATATCAGGACAACCAGTCCAAGCTGAAAGCAAAGAAGGACACCGAAAAGACAAAGAAAGATACTGGGAAGTGGTGCGACTTCCATAAGAGCCCTTGGCATAAAACTGTTGGTTACCGCTCAAAGCAGTTGCTGGTGGCTGAAGTGAAAGCCTCTAAATCAGATGTGGGTTCAGACTCTAAGATGGAACTAGAAAAGGGGAAGATAGATCATTGACGTGGAACCCAGTACCACCATTGCTACCACTAAGCTCCAGCTTGGTAAACCAGACGAGCAAGAAGAAGGAGAATGCCTCTTCCATTCATAGATGTCGGTAAAAGGCATCCCGCTGCACTTCATCATGGATAACGGTAGCCAGAAGAACCTCATCTCAGCAGAGGTTTTCAAGTTGTTGGCCTTGCAAACAACATCGCACCCACAACCCTGCACCATTGGATGGGTCCACCAAGGAAGCGATCTCTGTGTCATTCAACAGGGTCGACTGTTGTACGACATCAAGCCCTTCAAAGGCGAGGTATTGTGTGATGTTTCTCCTCTCGAAGTTTGTTATGTTATTTTGGGATAACCGTATTTATGGAAACATCATGTTGTATATGAGTCTAGGCCTCATAGTGTTATTATTACTTTTAACAAGAAATTGTATAGGATAACCAAGGCAGTCCCACCTAGTGATATTTCCTTGATCTCTGCTAAGCAATGCGGGAAGGTCATCTCTCAGATGGGGAAGTTTGTCTTCTTCGTGATTCACTCTCAGAATAAGTGAAAAATCATAGCCACATCCAGTGTCTTTGCGGATGACCTCTCCACACAACAAAAGCAAGTAGATAAGGTCATGGAAGAATAATCAGATATCTTATCCTCACCTACCGAGGTACCTCTGTACTGCCAGGTAAAGCACCCCATCGATCTGATCCCTGACGCACCGCTACCCTATGGGTCGGTCTATCACCGCTCTCTGTTAGAGAATGAGGAGATCAAGCGACAGATCTAAGAACTGCTCCAAAAGGGGCACATTCGCCCCATCTCGTCACCTTGCCAGAGCCCAATCATGATGGTACAGAAGAAAGATGGAACCTGCAGACTCTGCATTGATTGCCGAGATCTGAATAAAATCACAGTCATAAACCAATACCGGATTCCCCAAATCAATGACCTCCTTGATCAACTCACAGGGCCCAAATACTTCAGTAAGATTGATCTGAAGTCTGGCTACCACTAGGTCCCGATAGAACATATAGATGTATGGAAAACTGCCTTCAAGTCAAAGGAAGGCCTTTTTGAATGATTTGTCATGCCCTTTGGTTTGACAAATGATCCAACCACTTTCATGAGGATGATGGACGATATCCTGCAACCATTCACCAATAATTTTGTAGTGGTGTATTTGGATGGAATTCTTATTTACAACAAGACTTGGGTCAAACACTTACAGCATATTCAAAAGGTTCTGCACACCCTGCGACAACACAAGCTATATGCCAACTTGGAAAAATTCTCCTTCGGTATGGACATGGTCCATTACCTTTGCTACATAATTGATCAACATGGCATAAATGTGGATCCAGCCAAGATCTAAGTCATCCGTAACTAGCCAACCCCAACCACACTCACTGAGCTTCAGAGCTTCTTGGGCCCTGCCAATTTCTACCGTAGGTTCATGTTGGGATTCTCCCATATTGCATGGTCCCTCAACCGAATAACCAGGGGTGGTGGTAAGGAAAAGTTTGTGTGGGGTCGGTCCCAACAAAAAGCGTTCGACAATTTGAAGCAACGCTTGTGCTCAGCCCCATTACTTTCACTACCAGAACTACAACAGCCCTTTGAGATCGAGATAGATGCTTCAAACTTTGCGGTGGGCACCTTTCTCACTCAGCACAGCCACCCTGTGGCCTATCATAGTGAGACACTATCATATGTTGTTTGTAAGTACCCTACTTATGACAAAGAAATGTACTCCATTGTGAAAGATTGCCGCCAATGGAGACATTACATTCTTGGGAAGGAGACAATCATCCACACTGATCATAAGCCAGTGCAGTTCATGCAGACACAAGGAAAATTCCAGAACGATCGCCATCAAAAGTGGTCCACATATTTGTAGCAATTCCAACTCAACATCAAGTATAAAACATGAAGTACCAATCACGTCGTTGATTGCCTCAGCAGACCGCCAGTCGTGACACTCACCAGGATGCTAGAATCCTACAGCCATGAGACCTTTGGATGGCCCCAAATCTATGAGACAGACCCAGAATTCACCACCACCTACCAAATGTTGGGTGCAGGACAATTCGACGTTGAAAAGACAGTGGTGATGCTACAAAAACATTTCTACTGGCCAAAACTTCAACATGAGGTCAACAAGTATATCAAGTCCTACACTGCCCGCGCTATTGCCAAACCAACCACTAAGAAACAGGGTCTGTACACCCCTCTTCCTAATCATGACAAGCCATGGGAATCCATCTCAATGGACTACATGTCGGGCCTCCCATCCACCAAGAAAGGAAATGACTGTGTTTTTGTGGTTGTTGATCACTTTTCTAAGATGGCGATTCTGGTTGCCTGCAAGAAGAAGATCAAAGTAGAGGCCACTGCCAAGATCTTCTTTGAACAAGTCTGGGTACATTTTGGAATGCCACAAATCATTGTCTCAGATTGGGACAATAGATTTTTCAGCACATTCTGGTCGAGCCTCTGGTCACTGTTGGACACCAAGCTCACCAAATCCACGACCTTCCACCCCCAGACAAATGGCCAAATTGAGGTCGTAAATCAAATGATTGTGCATATTCTTCGCATGTATAATTCAAAGCACCCTCGCACATGGGATGAGAGCCTTCCCTATGTCCAACATAGCTACAACCAAGCCCTGTATAGCTCAACCGACCACAACCCATTTCAGGTGGGGTTGGGATTCCAACCATTGGGTCCCATAGATGTTTCATTTCCCCTTGCGGTCACTTCGACCGACTCATTTCCTATTCCAAATGAAGCTGAAAAAGCCACCTGGTTCATTGAGCAGATCCAACACATCTGCCAATAGGTTTAGGATATCCTATAGAAGTCCAATGACAATTACAAGTAGCACCATGATCAACATCGGGTGCCACATAAGTTTAAGGTGGGAAACAAAGTTTGGTTTCACTTGCAGAAAGAACACCTTATAGGACCCCATCAGAAGCTTCACCCACTTTGTTATGGGTTGTACACCATCACCAAGGATGTGGGGGATAATTATTTTGAGCTCAACATTCCTCCTTTCCTTGGCCTGCACCAAGTGTTCAACGTGGATCTCCTTCACCCTTATTTCCCACCATTATTGGACACCTCAGACGTAGCAGAGCAACTGACACCAACATAGATCAACCTCAAATGCATACAACAGGCATCCAATGATCATATTTTTGACACACAGATCAAGGGCACTCGACAACAAAGGATCCAGCTTTATTGATTCGTCAAAGCAGGACAGCTCCTGCACTAAGGCAAGTGGAGAACTGATGGGGGAAATCAACACAATGGAGAACATTTCTTTCTAAGGAGGGAGGATTGATCCAAGTGGATATCAGTGGCCACCCACCTTCTCCAACTGGCTCAAAATAGTTTTCTGACAATTTTGGTAATTTACTATTTTTAGCAGTTTTAACTTCCGGGGCCATTTTGAGGGCCTAAATGAAGTTTTTTCGGGATCAAGGTTCTCAATCATAAATGAAGGCATGATTGAGCCCCAAAAATGAACCTCCTTGACAATACCTTTCCAATGGGAAATCATACATCTAAAACGAAGATCATATGCAAAAGTTACGACCCCAAGAAGTTGATGTACTAACTTACCTAGACGAGGCCCACATGAATTTTGGCGCTTCATCTCCTAGGGTTAGGGTTTTGGATGTCTAGGGTTTTTGACATTCCTGTTTATTGTAAAAATTCCTTCAGAGCCTCATTGTAATTATCTTCTTATGAATGAGCACAACCGTCACATCTCTTCTTAGAGATAAGCCGCCACCATTCCAACAAGCTTGTTTCCGCTGCATTTTACAGTTTCAACCTATTTTCTTATTGAATAGAAAACCAATTTTATTATATCTCTGTTATTTTGTGTTAAGCACATGTTAATAATATGTAGTCATTTTGTTCTTCTCATAAAATTTGGATCAATGGGTCCCGACAATGAGGCCATGTTAGGTACCCAAATAAAAAAGATACAATGAAAATAAAGTGAGGAAAGAGGGAAAACCTCATGGGAAAACCCCCCCTCAAGGTACAATGTATGTAAAAATAAGAACTACAGTTGCCAGGAAATTGTGTCCTTCACTCCAAGATGATATCGCATAGAATGGAACTTCTTCTCAGTGAAGGTCTTGGTGAAGATGTCTGATGTTTGTTCTGCTGAAGGACAGAACTGTAGGTCGATGATCCCCTCATGTACTAAGTCCTGGATGTAGTGCATGTGGATCTCGATGTGCTTTGTTCGCTGCCTCTGAAATTCATCTCTGCAGAACTTCAGAGTGCTCTGGTTGTCACACCAGATGACGATCGACCGATGAAATTGAATTCCCAACTTAGTGAGAAAATGTTGTAGCCACATAACTTGAATGGTTATGTTAACTATCCCTCTGTACTCTGCCTCGGCTGAATATAGAGAAATGGCAACTTGATTCTTTCTCGACCAACAGATAGGCCTAGAACCAAGAATGAGTGAGTAACCAGATGTGAAATTGTGATCATTTCTATCGCCAACCCAGTCAGAATCAGTAAACCCAATGAGATCTAATGTAGAGTATGCTTCATAATGAATCCTAAAGGTGATAGTGCCTTGTACATATCGAAGGATACACTTTGCAGCCTTCCAATGTAGCTCATGTGGCTCCGGCATGAACTTGTAAAATGCGCCAACTGCATAGGAGAGGTCTGGTCTAGAGTGTGTGAGATACAACAAGATCTCCACTAGCTATCTGTACAGTGTGTTTTCAATCAATGAAGTCTCCCCACCATCCTTAAGTTTGACTCCTGATAGGAAAAGAGTCAGAGCAGACTTGCAGTCTATCATGTGAAATCTCTCAAGGAGATATCGTGCACACTTGGCCTGAGACAGTTTGATGCTTGATGCATACTGACTAATATCGATTCCAAGGAAGAAGTGTATCAGACCCATGTCCATCATCAAAAAACTGTCATGTATAATCCTCTTGACTGCAACAATTGCTGAAATCAAACAACCAGTGATCAACAAATCATCAACATACAAAACTTAGAGTAGAAGTGAATCAACCGTCCTGAGCATGTAGACATTCGGGTTTGATTTACAATGTACAAAGTTCTGTGACAACGGGTAGGAGTCCATATTGGCATACCATGCCCTCAGATCTTGCTTGAGGCTATAAAGGGACTTCATCAATCGACAAACCAAAGATGAGTCTTGCATAAATCCTTAGGGATTCTCCATATATATCTCCTTAGAGAGATCACCGTGAAGAAATTCATTCTTCACTTCCATATGATGGAATTCCAATCTCTTCCCTGCCATAATGGAAAGTGCCAATCGTATGGAATCCATCTTCGCTACTGGAGCGAAGGTCTCATCATAGTCAATGCCATGCACCTGCTAAAATCCTTTGGAAACAAGCCTGAATTTATATCTTCTAATATGTCCATTCGCTGCGCTCTTGGTCCTATAGACCCATCTTCATATGACAAGTTTCTTCCCAGAAGGAAGGGAAACCATATCCCAAGTCTGGTTCTTGAGGAGGGAGTTGTACTCCTCCTGGATGGCAGATTTCCAAAATGGCTTTCCAACAGCCTCACCATAGGACCGTGGATTTGAATACTGAACCAAGAAAATATTCCTAGGTGGCATCAATTCAATGGTAGTGAGTGAAAGAGGAGGATCCTTGAAATCAGATCAAGTCCTCCTAGTATCATTTGGATCCCCAAAAATATCCCTTACATCTTGAAGAGTAGTCGGTGCCCACTTGGGCCTCGACTCTGACTATGCATCTGCATTTGCATGCACTGAATCTGCATCTGACTGTACTGACTCTGTATCTGAATCATCTGAGTCCTTTGAATCATAACTCTCATCTGAAGAAGAGTTGTCATGTGCATGCTCATCATCTCAGATAGGTGGAAGAATGAAGGTGTCTGCATGCAGCTGCTGAGGTACATGTGGGACACTTTCCTTGAATTGGACACTTTGCTCAATGATGAGCTGGTCTGAGGAAATATCAATAAGTCTATATCCCTTCACACCGTCAGGGTATCCAACAAAAATACACTCAGTTATCTATGGATCAAGTGCCTTCCTCTTTTCAGAGAAAATCCGAGCCCATGCACGTGAACTGAAAATACAAAAGTGGGTCACTTCTGGTTTGAGGCTGCTCCAAGCCTCGTAGGGGGTCTTATCCTTGACATATATATGGGGAGATATGTTTTGGATGTATGTTGCACAATTAAGTGCTTCAAACCATATTCTCTGTGGTAGTCACTTTACATGCAACATGCAATATGCCATCTCCTTTAGAGATCTGTTTTTCCGCTCAGAAACTCCATTTTGTTGTGGAGTATAGGGAACTGTGTGCTGCAACTGAATCCCTTCCTCATGGAAAATATTATGGATCTCATGATTGACTTACTCTCCCCCATTATCAGTTTGGAGGAATTTTATTTTCTTTCCGGACTATGTCTCAACTAGAGCTTTGAAATATTTGAGGTGTTGAAATACCTTAGATTTTTGCCTGAGAAAGTAAATCCATGTAAAACGTGAGAAATCATCAACAAAAATTAGAAAAAACCTAACTTTTCTGATAGATGGATGTGGAAAAGGACCCATAAGGTCATTGTGGATCAGATCTAAAGGCGCGGAATCTCTCTAAGACTTTCCTTTGTCGAATTTCTCTTGAGGGTGTTTTCCAAGAACACATCCCTCACATACTCCCTTGGAGAAATGGATGTCTGGTAGACCATCAACCAATATTTGTTTGCTAAGATGTTGCATATATCTGAAATTCAAATGTCCAAACCTTTCGTGCCATATCCTACTACTTTCATTAGCATGAGTAAGCAGTAAAGCAAAGTCTGGTTCAATAAATTCAGAAAATGTATATAATCTCGATTGATGATTTACCTCACTGGTAGAAACCTTGGAGTTGGTTTGCATTTCATAGATGTCCACGAAATTTGGTGTGAATATGAATTTCTTTCCAGTGCCATAATTCGTCATCTGATACACAGAGAGAAGGTTGACGGAAAGTTTGGGAACGTGCAATACATTCTCAAAGCTTCCATTGGTGAGTTCAATCCTTCCTTTGCTGATGTCTTTGACATAAGAGTTGTCCCCCATCAGAATAGGAGGACCTTTTCATGCATACAATGAATAATAGAATTCTTTTGAGGCAGCCATGTGATGTGATGCTCCTGAATCTATGATCCAAGCATCAGGAGAGGAGTTGATGGATATCAAGGCATGCCAATAATTGCCTTTCTTTGGAGTCGGATCTTTTGGCTTCTTCTTCTGTACCCTTGAGGGATGAGATCTCAAAGGAGTTTTTTAAGTATTTGATACATTATATCTATTTTTTTGCATGCATTGATTACGGATGGAATCCTTTGTGGCAGTACATGCATTTCTCTCCCATTTTCTTCCCTTTCCACCTTTGGATAAGGAGGCATCGTTGAAGGGTTTGAAATTACCCTTCCTTCTTTTGATTTGTATGAGATTTCCTTTTTCCTTTATAACATATTTCAGTAGTGATGGCTTCATATTGCAGTGCATGCACCGCTGGAGCCTTTGATTTTTCCCATGTTGATGAGCTTGGTTTCTCTTGTGTCATGGATTTGATAAAGTCACGAGAAGAAGGCATATAGGTAGCTCTGGAGGTGAATCGTGAATGGATTGGACGAACCTGAGGAAATTCACTGATAGTTGGGAAGAATGGTGAGAACTGTTTTCTCCAGTTATCTTGCATGAGCTTTGAGTTGCGACGATAAATCCTTGAATTTTGTGAGAAATCTTGGATATTGTTGAAGATTTTTTATGAGATCGATGTGAGAAATTCCACCTCCGACATGTGTCCCCTCATCTCATCTGTTTTCCAAAGATCCCTTCCAAAATTTTCCAGGCTTCATTGGGAGTCTTACGAGGAAGATATGTGAAAAAGGAATCGGGAGAAATAAGGCTGCAAATTGTTCCAAATGCTTCATCCATTCGATTTAAGTACTTGGATTTTCTATGGATGATGTATGTTCTATGTCTGTATTAAAGGTTAAGTTGTACAATCCTCTGGTTCATAGATGTATGACTATTTTCTCCTTCCATGAAGAGTATTTGTAAGGTGTAAGAATGGAGTGCTTTTGAAAATCCATCTTAGATTTATGCCCAAATCCTGTACCATGAGCATTTTGGTGTAGCTTTTTCTTAGTAGTCCATGGCTCGATACCATGTAAATTTTTTGAACACACAAAATAGATATAGCTAGAAAATACTACACACATTTACTTGAAGCCGAAGAAAGAAGAAGAAGGAGATAAAGAATGGAAGAATTCTCATTAGCTGTAATGAATAATGAATAGGTACATGTTATACTTTGTATAACTCAATTAGTGTGCACAGGAGGAGAACCAATGTGCCATAGTGGTGGTATAGAGTGATATAGACACACCAGTGGTGCAGGTGAGCATACCTAACAGTCTAGTCTCTTAGGCAATTACCTAGTTAACTTAGTCTCTTAGTCAACTAGTCTTCAGTTAACTGGATAAACCAGAGTGAAATGAGGAGGTCACTCACACATGTGGAATATTACTTATTGGTGATGATCCTAATTCAAGTGCACATTATCATGGTGATGATCCAAATGTTGCACGGTGAAAAAACCAATGCATCGGTGACTCAACTCAACTAGTCAGGGTATCAACTAAAAGAGAATATTCTCCACACCGGAGAATATTCTCCCCTAAAATATAGGAATCTTGGATAATGACTAATTATGACTAATGCATGAGGAAAAACGTTAGGAAAATAAATCCTAGGTGTGTGTGAGTAACTCCAACGTGAGGTCCTTAGGGAGAGAAGCCTCCCATGTGGACTGTTCATCCCCACTAAAACATGGGGATTTCTTGCGGGTGACAATGGTATGATAATCCTATAGTGCATGAAGATTTGAATTTGATCTTGTGTTGGGATTTACCTGGCTACAAATCATGTGATTAACAATGAAGCGGATGAAAACACCATTTTGCTTCAACATACAGAGACTATCATAGTTTATGTGCTCTAATATAACATTCTACAAGAGACTAGAAGGCAATGTACCTTCATCATGATGGAAAAGGTATGCAAAATTTTGTGCCTTTGTGCAAATGTTTCTTTAGCTTCAACAATCACGCCATCCTTCCATGATGTAATGACGATGATGTTGTCAAAATACTTGCTTATTTCAAAATTTCCATCAAACATGTGAATAAAATGGCATTGTTGTAGAATGTGCCTGAGAGACAACAAGTTATTTCACAACTCAGGAAGATAGAGAGTCCATGAATCTAGGCATTTTGAGCCCGATGGTGCCAATTCTCATAGGTTTGAGACTTGATCTATCTGCAAAGTAAATTGCACCCTCTACATTTTCATTCAATTATTTACAAAAATATCTCTAAAATGTCGTGTGGCATGTAGCACCAATGTCAAACAACCAACCATCTCTTTAAGAATCAAATGAAGCTTTGAAAAAATCTTCATTTATGTCAATGTCTGATGAGAAACATCAAAATGAGCGGATTAAAAAGATTTACCCTTTTACTTGATCTTTTCCCATGGGATTATGCATGTCTTTGCTTCATGTGACCCATTCTTTCCACAATGAACATAGTGCAAATTAGATCTCTCACCTTGATTGTGCCTACCCCCCTCCTCTGAAATTATTCTTTTTGCATCCTCTATTACAACCTTATCCTCTTGAAGAATCATGTGAATGTTTATTCCCTTTTTGAGCAAGGAACACAGACCCTCCAATGGGTTTACTTGTCTTCTTCCAATCCTTCTCATGTTTTACCAATTTTCTTCACTAAAAGAGTCAAAATCAAGGGACTTTAGTGGTCTACTAGCTTGAAGTGATTCAATATAGTGAGAGTATCTCGGTGGGGACTTGATGAAGGATGTTGAAAGAAATGTCGATCTTCACACCAATACCATCAACATCGTTCATGATGGATTTAATTTCAGAAGCTAAAGCCATGGGATCATTATTCTTCATTTCTAGGTTGAAGAGATTCATCAACAATTGAATTAGCTCAAGTTATGATTGTGAATTATATAGATTTTTCAACTTCTTCAAAGCACTCCAAGAATATTTGATATATATGATATGACAAATCACCTCTTCACTTACAGAAGCAAAAATCAAAGCATAAGTTTTATTGTATTTATTTGTTCATATGGCAAGCTCCTTATATATTGTTGGTTTGGTGTTGCCATCACAAATGTCATCCTAGATATTTGAATATCAGGGTATGATCGATCTTCCTTGACCATTATAGGTAGCTTTATTTTCCATTGAGCATCGCACCAACAATGGAAACAAGAGAACGCATTTTTAAAGCTAGCTATCTTCTCTAACCTGATTTATTTCATCATGATCTCTAAGTTCTTTAAATACATAAAAAATGCCCCTTAAATTTCCTTCCTTGGGTTTGAATGTAAGCTATCTCACACATAGTTTTGTAACTAGAGTTCATATATTGTTTGGTAAGTAATGGGACCTCAAAACCAAAGCAATTCATGCATATGTGAATGCTATATTTGTTTCTTGATATTATATTTCAGGAGCACACACTATTGATCAATCACACCGCTCTTCCTTGATGAACAAGTTCTATAATTTCAACAAAAATTATTCAATGAATCCATCTCTCAAACATCTTGTTGCGTAGCCCTTTGTTCTTTGAATACCATTCTAGAGATATACCATGCCAACATCCATCTCCTTTGCCACTTCTATACAGGCTTCAACATACTCTTCTGCATGTTGATTTGTATGATCTGGTTAATTACCATCAATGCTACCCCACTTTCATTTGACATAAGCTCATCTCGCTTCAACAATATTTGACAAATATGTTCACATATCAAGGGTATTTCAGATACATCTAGTGTGGTTCTTCTAACTCCATTTTTTCAGTGAAATGGACAATGAATCAAATTGAAGATGATTCCTCCTCCTCCTTTGTAGTAAACGAGACAAGGAATTGAGAGGTGAGATTGGATGTTCAAATCGTTAGTTACTCTAATCGAGCATTCTCGATATATGTTCGAGTGAGAACTTGAAAAAGCTCAGTGTTGATTGGGATTATGGTGGCGCTCACTATTGTTGAGATAACAAATCTTCAAAGTGGAGTGCAAACTAATGATGGTCTCATGCAGCGTTAAGTGAAAATGATACAAACTTGGGAAAAACAAGCAATATGTTAACTTGGGAGAGGGGGATTATTCAAGGTACTTTTTACAATGAATTTGAAGATATGGTGTAGAGAGAAATGAAACATGGGAAATTGAATTATCTTTCTAAATATACAACTTTTATTCATGGGCATTGTGAATAACTAGGTCCATTGATTTTTTTCTAATAGTGGTATCTTATTTTCCAACAAGGAAATATAAGGTATATGGTTTTGTTCATTCAGGTGTTGAGTACCTTAACAAAGTAATTTCATTCCAAAAACTTGTATACTTGTATAGAACCCATTTTCTTGTGCCATGTATTTTTTTGGAATTTTAATATTAATTTTATATATTTTAAAATTATCAAAGTCGACATAAACTGAAATTCTAGCGTCTTTGTTAGATGCGTATTACTAAGAGGGGTATTAATATGGTCAAACATTTTTTTTTAAGATGGTAGGTATCTGTCTCCTCTAGTTTCACATATAAATCATTTGAGAAAGTGGTTAAGCCGAGAAAAAGTTATAATAGAAATAAGAGAATGTATTCTAGGATTTTGATATAGGTGAAGAAAAAAATAGATTAAAATAGTAAACAATATTTAATTAAAAATTTGTATATTTGAAATTTTCAAAAACAGTTGACTTGATATATGTCATATGGTTTTATTGGAAACAATTGAATTGTTTATCTATAGAAAAATGGCATGAAATGAAGATATAGGGGCATTCACAAAAATGGAGGTTTATCAATTTGCGGTCGAACCAATAGGTTTGTTATCCCAAACCTAAATTTGAGCCAAATAAGTCAACATACACCTTGTCAAACCTGCCCAAAAAACTTGAATTCAAAGAGCACACAGCTCTAGGTGCCCACACATTCTAGGGTGCACATGCACTCTAGGAACCTCTAAATGCTTCATAAATAATTGCTTTCTCTATGTTGTCCTCCTCTCACCATCCACCCCCTCACTATATCATGCTCTCCCTCTCTACCCCCCTATCATGCCCCTCTCTCTCCTCTCCTATGCATGCAGTGGCCACCTAGATAGCGGAAGACTTAGACATCAAAAGGCATGGAAAGACCCAGATCTAGACCTTACCTTGACATGCCTCCATGCTCTCACCTCTCTCTCTCTCTCTCTCTCTCTCTCTCTCTTCATTTGTTGGTCTTAGTCTCACTCTCTATTACCCCTCTCTATCTCCTTGTGTATCCCCCTTCCTCATTTTTCTCTCTACCCTCCTTCTATGTCCCCTCTCAAAGCCCTTCATCTCACTATCCCTCTCTCTACCCCCCTCTCTTTCTCCCTCTCCTCCCTCTCCTCCTCTTGTGTCTACCCCTCCCTCTTTCTGATCTCACAAGTATCTCTCACTACCCTTCTATGCCTTGCTCTCTCCTACCACACACAGGTTTCTACCCCCATATGTCTTCCTCTCTCCCTCCCCAGAGCTCTAACACCTCACTCTCTACCTCCACTCTTTGTCTTATTCTCTCTCCCTCCCACACTCTATTTTGCCTTTCTATCCCCTCTGTGTCTTCCTCTCTCTCTCCCACATTTTAACACACTCCTCATACCTCCCTCCTTTGTCACACCTCTCTCTCTACCTCCCTGTTTTTCTACCTCTCTCTTCCTCCTACACTCTTTCACACACAATTTCTATCCCCATTTCTCTCTTTTTTTTTTTTTTTTTTTTTTTTTTTTTATTTCTCTCCCTTCCTCTCAAAATCGGTCTTACTCTCTCTCGACCCATCCTTGTCCACGACCCCCTCTCTTTGTTCTATTTCCACCTCTCTTTATTTCTCTCCCCCCCTCTGCACCCTGGGTCTCTCTCACCCCCCTCCTCTCTATCTCCCCTCCCTCCACTATCTCTCCTCTTTCTATCCTAGATCTACCACCTCTTTCTCTCTCATTGTTGTTGGTCTCACTCTTCCTTCTCCATCCTGGCTCTCTCTCCTCTACTCTCCCCCCATTTCTCTCTTTGTCTCATCTACCCTCCCTTCCCTCTATCTCCCCCCTTCCTCTCATGATCAATCTCCTCTCTCCTCCACCCCCTCCTCCCTCCTATCTCTCCCCTCCCTCCAGCTATCTCTTTGCTCTCTCTCTCTCTCTCATGCATCTACCCCTACCCACTATATATCCCCCTTCTCTCATCTCTCTACCATATCTCTTTGTCTCCCTCTCCCTCCCTCTCACACACTCCGTACTCCTTGTCCATTCCCACCCCACTATTTCTTTCCTTCCCCCTTTCCGCTTGCATTTGTCTCTCTACCCCTCTCTCCTCCTTATCTCTCCCCCTCCCTCCACTATATCTCCTATCTTTTCCTCTTCATCTACCTCTTTCTCTCTCTCTCTCTCATTGTTATTTGGTATCACTTGACTCTTATGTATCCCCACCTGCCTGTCCTCCTAAATCTCCCCATTTCTATCTTTTATGTCTCTCACCCCCACTCCTCTATCTCCCCCCTTCCATCTGTGGTCTGTTCTCTCTCCACCCCCCTCCTCCCTCCCCTCTCTCTCCCTCCTTCCATTATCTCTCCACTCTCTCTCCCATACATCTACCCCTCATTATCTCTCCCCATTACATCACTCTCTCTCTACCCACTCTCTTTGTCTCCCTCTCACACACTCGAACCTCCTTGTGTCCCCTCTCTTTATTTCTCTTCCTCCCTGCCTCCACAGATTCTCTCTCTACCCCTCCTCCCTCATCTCTCCCCCTCCCTCCCATTGTCTCTTCTCTCTTTCTATCCTACATCTACCTCTCTCTCTCTGCAGTTGTTTAGCATCCCTCCTGTATCCCTCCCTCTCTGCTTTTCTGCTCTCCCCCATTTCTCTCTTTATATCTCCACCCCCTTCCCTCTCTCCCCCCTTCCTCTCCTCCAAAATCACTCTCTCTCTACCCCTCCACCCCTCCCTCTCTCTCTCTCTCCCCTCATCCCTTGATCCCTCAAAGGCTCTCTTTCACATACATCTGTCCCCACTATCTCTCCCCCTTCCTCTCACTCTCTCTACCCCTCTATTTGTCTTCCTCTCCTCCCTCTCTTGCACTCAAACACTCCTTGTCCATTCCCTCTCTTCTCTTTCTTTCTCTTACCCCTCTCACTCCACACATTCTCTCTATACCCCCTCTTTCCCTCCTATTTCTCCCCCTCCCTCACTATATCTTCTCTCTTTCTCTCCCTACATATACCACTCTTTCTCTCTCCTTGTTGTTAGTATGACTCTCCTCCCACCTCCTTCTCTCTCTCCTCCTCATCCCCTCAGTATCCTCCTCTCTCTCTCTCTCTCTCCCTTCTCTTCCCTTTTGTCCCTCCCTCCACTATCTATGCCTATTTCTCTCTCTCTCCTTGTTGTTGGTCTCTCTCTGCCTCTCTCTCTCTACCCCCCCTCTTGGTCTTCCTCTCCCACCTTTTCACCCTCTCGAACAATCCATCTCTAGCCCCTTCTCTTTTACCTCTTGCATGTAGCCCCCACTCTTGCTCCGTATCTTCCTCCCTCTCTCCCCCCACTCTCCCCACCTTGATCTCTTTGTATATCTAACCTACCTTCCTCTTCCCCCCTTCCTCTCCTCCTCTCCTCTCTACCCTCCTCTAAATGCTCCCCTTCCTCTCTCTCTCTTACTCTCTACCCTCCTCTCTGTCTCCCCGTCCCTCACTCTCTTTTTCTTCCCCTCTCACACTCTTTTTCTTCCTCTCTCTATAGCCCCCCTCCCTACATCGCAAGGAAAGAAATGACCTTGACCTAGACATGTTAATATCTAGACCTACACCTAGACATAACAATACATAAACATGGAAATACCTGGGGCATGACCTAGACCTATACGATGACCATGACAGAGACCTAAACCATGACCTGGACCATGACATAGAGCTAGACCTATACTTAGACGATGACCTAGAGCTTGACGTAGACCGTGACCTAGACCACGACATAGAGCTAGAGATATATTTATATGATTACCTAGAGCTTGATGTAGACCATGACATAGACCCCCCTAGCTCAATCTAAGCCTATGGATAACTTATACTCAACCCTTAATTCCCTCTACACTTGAGCCTTGAGTGAAATATGCATATACCATTTTTACAACCCTTACACGCACATCACCCACATCTTGGTGCTCTAACCATTTCTCTATCCTTGAAAACACTTTCAATCCTAACACCTTAGGCCTTAGTTTTCCCCATACCCCTATACATATTTATTCATAAATATGTTTTGTCTATAATAAATGCTCTATCCATTGCATTAAGAGTGTGCACGTGCTTTTTTGACTTCATTGAGCTATAGCTGTTGGTCATTTATGATCAAGAGGAACGCACACATGATTTAGTGTGCATGTGTTCTAGGAACATGCGCACGTTCTTGCTAGGAATGTTTTGGTGCCATGAACACTCTATCACCTCATATATTTCAAGGCTGACAAACAATCCATGAAATATTTAGACAAAAATAGCACTCGCAGACACATTTATCTTATTTTAGTGTTCTTGTTTGATTCATTAAGAGTTTTGTTCTATTGCCAGACCATTGTAGGAAAAATTGGAAGACAAATTTGTCAAGTGCAATTGGAATTGTTGTTTGTATCTTCTTGGAATTGGAAGACAAATTTGTCAAAGTGTAATTGGAATTGTTGTTTGTATCTTCTTGTATCTTCTTGGAATTGGAAGACGAATTTGTCCAATTCCAATTGGAATTTTTGTTTGTATCTTCTTTTGTCTACTTGGAATTGGAAGACAAGTTTCCCCAAGTGCAATTGGAACTGTTGTTTGTATCTTCCTGGAATTGGAAGAAAAATTTGTCCAAGTGCAATTGGAATTGGAATTATTAGATGTGTATTGTTTTGTAATACAAAAACAAATTTCTCCACTTGGTTGTGCCTTATTACATAATACAAAGAAAAATCTATGGTGGGTGTTTGGAAGACAATTTTTGTCTTTAAACATGGGGAACCGATGGATTCAAGAAAGAAAGTACTCGAGAAAAATAAACAGATAAAAAATGTAGAAGAATAAAGAGAAAAATCAAAGTTATGTATGTCAAAGTGTAGGCTTTCAGAAGAGGGAAATCTAATTTCTAGCGAAATGGATGTCGTTGTTGTTTCTCCTCCATCACTAGAAGCAAATAGCAAGAGTTCATTAGAGAGAAATCCATCTAGTATCTCATCAAGACAAATTGTTGTGGATGACCAGATGATGGAGGATTTGCTTGGAGCTAATTATACAATGGATGAAATTAGAGAAGCAATCGGTGTACAACATTGTGGTGAAGAAGTTCTTGTGGTGCAATCTCTTGTTGGAAAGTCAAATGTTCGAGAAACTAGTCAATACCATGTCCACTCTCCTCCCGAATTTGATCCTCCAGTGATTGAAGGGGGAAAAACTACAACATTGTTAACTCCACATCAGGGAGTTTAAGAGTGCCAGAATAGGGGTTCAACGTCCCTACCTAGATTGAGCATTATGCGAAGAAGAACTCATAAACGCATTCAGGGCGATGAAAGCAGTCTAACATCACTTGAAGGTAAGTTACCTAATCGCACTATTCGTTATCACACTTATAAAATCATTAAAGAATATTTTGAACCAAAATCTGATGCTGCTAAATGTCAATTATTTTTAGCTTTGTTAAAATCTAGAAGTTTGATTGCTTTTAGGAGAATTTTAGGCATTAAAATAGTCAAAAGTTTAGAAAAAATTCATGATATTGTTAGAAACCTTGTATATGATTTTCAAAGAATTGGTAAAAAATATCGTTCTAAAGACTGCAATGCAGCTCGACGTGTCTTGTCACAATCAATTGTTAGCAAGATCATGAGAAAATATCGTTTTCTACAACAAACCTCTCACCTTTTGAAATGAAATGTCAAAACCACTAGAAAGTATTCTCATAGATGAGATAGCCTTGACAGAGGTGGCCCAAAAGATTTTTGGGCCTTCACTGGTAGGCTACCTTGTTCTGACATGAAGTTGATTGAAGTGGTTAAGGGACTAGTTCATGATTTTTGGCATGAGAACACTAGGCATTCTTCCAACCAAAAATATGTACTCAAATTGAGAAGGGGATCTAGGGACCATGAACCCCATATTAAACACTTTCTTGACATTACACATAAAAAATTGTATGAGAGATTCAGAACAATACATAGTGCACTTAACTTGGGCCAAATATCTTTCCATAAATGCAAGCCTTGTGATGCAATTCATATACGAATCGTACCAAACTCTTCATGAACTTGGCCTAGATCAAATCTCCTGCTCCTTAACTCACAATTAAGTGACCTGACTTATTGGGGTGCTCTAAACCCTTAACAAGGTGCCTAGGATCAAATTCTCTTCATTCATCTGTCAACCCTTTTTCTCATAGGACCATTCCCCGTGACCATAGCTTAACACAGAGAGCTAAACCTTGTCCTCCTCAACTAGATCGAAGGACCTCTATCCTCCCTTTGTATTACCAAGAGCTATGACCTCGACTCAACTATTTGAGTGCTAATCGACGGTATGGTTTGATGATCATGATTAAATTGATTGTGATGATAGTTGCCCAGGAAGGATTGCAGAGTCTCGACTAGCTTTATGTTTAAAACCTTTCCCGAGTTTCGTAATGGAAATATATTCGATGGAGTGGAAATCAACGTCCACTGTTGATTTTCCTCCCAATGGAGATCTATGATCCCAGTTGATTGCAGGATGTGGAATCGCCACATCGTTAATTTTCCTTTGGACTTCCGCAATTGTTCCTATCCGTTGATCTATTCTACATGGATCCGACAATCATGACTTAACTGGATGTTGATCCGACAGTCTTCCTCTGTTAAACCCAGATCTAATGGTTACGAATAAATCATTATTGATTTATCCTTTCCTCACAATATAACGGTTATCAACCACTGGTGGGGTGATCTAACGACTGTTGTAGCTTACCCTGTGATTCCAAAACCATTTTTCCTCCATCATTCAGTAGGATCATCGATCCTTCTCATGATCGATGATCAGATGAATAATCATTCCCGATATCATATAGAATACGAGATTGCACCAAGCCTCCTCTCCAAAGTTCTCCTTCTCGGCCCTGCAATACAAACCCTACACTTGCAATTACACAGTCTAAACTATATGCACAAATATACACTTCTTCCTCACAGAGGTATAAAATACACAAATAATATACATAAATTCAGAAGCTTCCGGAATACTCGAAATAAAGTATTTCCTTTGTATTCATACACATGGGGTTACACACAATTATACAGGATCACATGCCTTCCTTTGTATGGATTAATTCAACAAACTACAATCCTCATTATGTTGG
>SNQJ01S0037592.1:27562-40427 GCA_010110895.2 Picea sitchensis | reverse complement strand
TGTTGTAGCTTACCCTGTGATTCCAAAACCATTTTTCCTCCATCATTCAGTAGGATCATCGATCCTTCTCATGATCGATGATCAGATGAATAATCATTCCCGATATCATATAGAATACGAGATTGCACCAAGCCTCCTCTCCAGAGTTCTCCTTCTCGGCCCTGCAATACAAACCCTACACTTGCAATTACACAGTCTAAACTATATGCACAAATATACACTTCTTCCTCACAGAGGTATAAAATACACAAATAATAGACATAAATTCAGAAGCTTCCGGAATACTCGAAATAAAGTATTTCCTTTGTATTCATACACATGGGGTTACACACAATTATACAGGATCACATGCCTTCCTTTGTATGGATTAATTCAACAAACTACAATCCTCATTATGTTGGACACACCTATCTCTACTCTAATTAGCATTCAATTGGCCACACCTTTGCCTCTAAGGATTACAATAATATACAAACGGGGTTATGAACTATTTTTGGTTCAGATCCAATAAATCCTCAACATATTCCTAAGGATCCTCTCTGATCCACTTTCTACTCAACCAAATCCCTATTATATAATATCCTAATCCATAAGATCCTCATGAGATATTGTTGGTTACTATTCTTCTTACTCTTCTATTCTGTCTAAGTTTATTGACCCAGGGTTCATGTCTATTCGGGTTTCCAACAAAGCCTCTAAAACTATCGGCCCTCCTGGTAAACCAGAAGGAAACACAACACACAGAATGTGCTGCATAGTCTCACCTGAGATAACTTCAATGGGTGGCTGTAAGACTCATGTGTTTACAGCCTAGGATTGCGTGTTAGATATGAGAACTGAATATTGAACCATTATTATAACTAGTAACCGTAATGTACTGTTATTGACGAATAAGCAGAAGATATAATGACTCATTCATTGAGCATACCAATAGAAAATGAAGACAATAAAGAGATGCATGCATTAATCACATAACACAGATGTTACTGTGGTTTACCCCCTCCTGGGCTACGTCCACAAAGATCTGGCTCTTGGCTCTTTTATTATAGTATTTCCGCATCTACAACGTCGCATGCTTTAAAATCCTTCACAGTTGGGTAAGATCTATATGAGGTAGACTAGATCACACTAGGCTCCTCAGCCTGCGATCTAACCCTCAATATCTACCTTACTTCGTCTTCTCTAGCTCAACAATTTATACAAAATAGATCATACAAAAAAATATTACATATCGCATCAACTCATGCATAACTAAAAACAACAACAATAATCATAACCTCCCCCCTCGCTATGATACCTAAGTATCGATATTTATATGTTTATAGATCTTCATCCATTACAATACATTACCAAAACCCTAACCCTATCGTCGTTAGGTCTTCCTTAAATGTGGGCGTGCTGTTCTTCCTTCCAGCTGTCGCTTTCCTCATGCATGCTTTCTTTCCCAAAACCACCTTGCTTTTCCACTTTGGCCTACCTCCAACAGGCCCCCAACACTGATATCTGTTTTATTCCGAGCCACCTAACCTTTGTGTGCTTCCTTGATCTCCTTGGTGATCGCCTATAACTTTTCCTTGAGCTTTGCTTCCCGTGTCTATGCCTGCGCAGTCTTCTCCTTGAGTGTGTCCACTATCTGGACTACAATTTCATCACTGATCAATTCCACACACTCTGCCTAGGTCTGTGCTATATGTGCCTTGGCTTCCTCTTCTTGTGCCAGGACTTCTGCTACCCGCTCTTGCAATGGTTCCATTTGATCCTGCCGCTCCTGTTTCTGTGTTTGTGCAGTGGTGAGTTTTGCCTGCAATTTATTCATGTCCTGCGTCCCTTTGATGTGTTCTATTATTGGCGTTGTCTTCTGCCTCTGCTTGAGGTCTTGGATCGCTACGTTGATCCTTTCTTCTTCCTTGTCCCAATTTTGGACCTGTTGATCCTCCTCTAACTTATTCCAAAGCTGCGCTGCTTTATCAAACAAGTCATCTATTATGTTGACCTTCTGCTCTATCTCCTATAGCTGCATTGTTGCTTCCTTCTTCCTTTTCTTCTTCACTGCTGGTGGAGTGGTTGGTGTGAGATGTTCTCGGAGATTCTCTATCTCCTTCTGATATTGATTGATTGCTTGCGCAATCTGATCAATATTTTCAGCTGCTGTGATTTCATCCCTCTGCGTGGCCTGTGGAATCTTCTCGTAAGTTCCTGCCACTTTCTGCTCCAATCCTTTTATGTGTTCCCTTTCCTCCTGGGTCTCTAACTTATCCTACTCATAGACTATTTCTAGCGTGTCCCATTTTTCTGTTGCCTTCTGCAATTCGACTAAGTCTTTGTGTGTGCAATACTGTACCTCATGGTTTACACTAGCCTACAACTTGTGTAGTGCCCTGGATGGAATTCGTGTCAACACCAATTGGATTTGGTTCAAGTCCTTCAGGGGTGTCTTCCCGACGATATCATCCATGCGTAGCATACTGGGTGTGATGTGGAATGTTTCATTCGGCTGCAATATTGTATGGATTGGATCTTGTTCTTCTGCTTCCACCCTTTCCTCTGTCTGTGGTGCTGATGAATTTGTTTCCTTGCTGCTACCTGCTGTCTGCATTTCCCCGATTTTCTTGAGGAACTGTTGCATGTCTGCCAAATCCTCTTGAATCATGTGTCTGTGGTGTGCAGCATGGTCAAAATCCTTGGCTAGACAATCCTGGACCATTTGGGTGATCATTTCCCCATCGTCATCTGTGATCATATACTCTGGAGGTGTTCTTTGGGCCTTCGTTTTATTATGTGCTCCTCCTCTCTGCGTGGACGAACTCTTGTTTCCCCCTGGTTCCTATGAGTTGGGACTTGTTGTGGTCCCTTGCGCGACCTCTATCTGTTTTTGTTGTTCTTTAGATGGTTGTGTATTCTCATTCTTCCCCTTTTGGGTCCCTGTCTTCGTTGGCCCTTCATCTGTCTGGTTTGTCTTTGTCTGGCCCGTCCTCCATTTCTTGGGTGCACTTGGATTTCTTGAAGTTGTGTTTCTCCCTGCCCTGCCTCTTCTTCTGCTGTTCTCTCTAGAAACTCTTGGGTGAGGGTTGGAATCCTCCATTCATCTTCCTAGTCTTTGATCACCAGGTCAATGTCACCCTCTATGATACAGTAGCACATATGTAGCCATTGTTTATCGTGATCCTTCTGCACCTGTATCGACATTGTATGTCACGTGGCCTTGAATTCGGTGATGTCCATATACCGTGCGACAACCTTTGGTGTTATTCTCCACATTTTGTTGATGGCTTCCTGCAGGTCACATAGGTATCCCTCAAATATGGGCCCACTCATCCTTTTTTTCTTAGTATCCAGCGTAGCTCTCAACAATAAGTATCTTTATCCCTAATATTCGGCTTGGGTTTGGTACAAAACATTACATACCTTGGTTCCTTCTAGCCCATAAAGGATATTAACATGATTAGCCATGAATAGTGAAACTCTGTTCCTAGATCCTGCACATCCTTGCAGTCATCTAGGAACAAGCTCAAGAGATACGCTGCCCAGCTCACTGTGGTGCCCTCTGTGACAACTCCAGCCGAAACTTCCTCCCTGTGGCATTTTCGTAGCAATTTACAAGCTAAGATTTTTGCACCCAATTGTGTTGCGGAATCGTTGATTCTCTTGATAATGATCCCTCGTGTCCCCCTGTTAGTACCATACTTCTTATTCATCTCTTATGCTAGTGATTTCTCCCTATTTTTTTCATCTAGAAACTGCGTTGGATCCATGCCCCGGGATGGCAATCCTGTTTTGCTGGTAATAAGCTCTATGTTTATCAAGACGAGCTTGTCCAACCATATGTCCTCGCCATGTGTGATTGCTAACAACTGTTTGACACACGTGGTTGCATACTGACCTATGCCAAAATGTGGTAGGTCCACCAGACCTAAAATCCCCATTTTCTACAGCCCTATTTCCCATTGGAGTGGTTGATCAATCGGTTCCCCAACCCGATTCATGCCCACAGTCTCTAAGTATACCCTATTTGCAAGTTCCGAAAACTTGTTTGTGTTTGCGACATCGTGGTCCGAGTATCTGAGCTTCCCTATATGACCCAGTAGGTTTGGTCCTAGCTGTACCCCATYTGGTATACGCGGTAGAATGATTGCTGCGAGAGGTTTCTTGCGAGGTGACTTGGGTACCTGCAACTTGTCTTTCTTCGGCGGTGGTGGCTGACTTGAAGTTCTAGCGACTTCTGGTTGTGTTTTGGAATACCATTTTGGCTGACCTGTGACATCTTTGATTGTCCCTTCCAGTGGGTGGTCTCATATGGTTGTTTGAGACTCGTCTGGCTCGATTGTTGCATCTTGATTCATCGTCGTTCCATTGAATTTCGAAGCTTCTTCGATGTTCTCAAGTTGCACCTCCTTCATGGTTTCTGCTTCTTGGTTATGTGGCTCTTGTACCTCTGCCCTTATATCAATATTTTTTCCCTCTGGTGTTGTCTATTGGGTTTCTTCCACTATAAGTGTAGGATTCACCGGTCTTGTGTCTGGAGATGGGATTTCAACGACATTGATGATCTCCAGCAGCTGTTGTTCACTTTCTTCCAAATGTACTCATGACTTGGTTTTAACTCTGGTTGGTCTGGCGGTCTGGCAGTCTGGCTCGCTTCTGCTGGATTTGGTGGTGCCATGGCGGTGAATGTTGAATGTTTTCTGGGTTTGAATGGTCTCTGTGACCTCTGTGAACTTAGCTCTATGCTTTTTAGCCTCTATCGCTCACTGTCTACTCTCTTTTCGTAAATGGACTCTGTGCTCCCACGTCCGTGTGTTGTATGGGAAACACATAAAAAATGTAGAGGACACTTCCTTAATTGTGGGTTCAATGCACCTCCAACAGTTTCATACCTGCCATTACTTTGCCTTTCTATCTCCAGTTGGCGCAATTAATGTGGTGTCCCATCGGTCCTTTCCGTCCTTTAATTTCGCCTAACGATGTCTTGTTGTAATGATTTTTCCGACTTTCCTTTTCCCACTTGTTTCCCTTTGGACTTGGTCGTTTTCCTTCTCCTCACCGAGTTTGTGTTCCTAAGTGTGCATGCCCTTTATGTCTTTTGATGCATTGCGCCTCTATTGGTACTGTTTACAATTATGTTTTTATTTTTTATTTGTTTTTTATTTTTTACTACGCGGTGGGTGCTCGACTGTCCTTGTACAACTTCAGTCGGATCCCATTGATCATCCCTCTGATTTCTGCGCCTGATAAGTATTTCAACTATACAAATCCTCCATCTGTGATATATTGTACTTCGTATGGTCCTAGCCAGTGTATTCTTATCTTTCCTGGGTGTTGAAGCGATTTGTTGTTATACATTAGTACTAGATCTCCTTCCTTGAAAGTTTTCTTCTTGATGTGTCTATCGTGCCAAGATTTGTCTCTTGCTTTCTGAACCTGTTGGTGGAACCATGCTAATATCCGATCTTCTTCCATGGTCATTAACTAATTCAGTCACTCTTGTACTGTACCTCGTTTTGTCATGTGTGTAATGGTTGCTATGCGCAAGATTGGTACTAAATATTCTAATGGCACCACTGCTTCTTGAACATAGACCAGTTTAAATGGCGTGTGCCCTATCAAATTTTTTCACGTAGTCTTGTAGGCCCGTAGTAATGCTGGTACTTTGAGGTCCCATTTGTCCTTGTTAATGTTACAGATCTTTGTCATCGCATTCTCCAGAATTTTTTTAAATGCTTCCACTGTGCCATTTTCCTATGGGTGATATGGTGTAATATTCTGATGATGGACATCAAACTCTTCAGTCATGGAACTGATAGTGTTGTTTATGAAGTGCGTGCCTTGGTCACTCATCAAAATTGTTTTCCACCCAAATCGAGTGATTACTTGTTCAAATAAAAACTCTGATGTTGTTTCTGTGCCGCAATCCTTTACTGGTGCGGCTTTTGCCCATCTTGTTAAATACTCTGTCGTGGTGATAATGTACCTAGCTCCTTTTCTTTTTACTGGTAGGTTGATTGGTCCTACAAATTCTATTTCCCACTTGTCGAATGCCTTCAATGTTACTTGTGGTCATAATGGCATCTTGTCCCTTCTGTTGGGTTTACCTACTCTTTGAGAGACATCACATATTTGACAGTACTCCTTCAAGTCTCTTTGAATCGTCGACCACCATAGTCCTACGTGCAATACCTTCTGCATGGTAGYTTTGCCTTCATAATGCCCTCCTGCTAATCCTTTGTGAGATTCTGCTAAAATTCGTGAACTTTCGTGTTCTAACATGKATCTTTGTAAGATGCTATCTGCACCCATTTTGTATAAGTGTCCTATGATCAATTGATAGTTTGCAGCCYAGACTACCAGGTTTTTCTTCTATGCAATGTTATATTCTTGCGGCACAGTACCTATGCTCAAGTACTGAATGATATCTACGAAGTGTTCATCAACGATCTGGATTGAAAATAACTATGCATCTGGAAAGTTGTATTCTAGATTCRTAGGTTCTTCTCCATTTGTGACTCTTGATAGGTGGTCAGGTCCTGCATTCAATTTTCCTAGCTTAACTATTACTTCAAAGTCAAATTATTGAAATAGTAGTAAACATCGACAGATTCTCCCCCCCACACTGGCTTGTTGACTAGGTATTTCGGGGTTGGGTGATCTGTAAACATCTTGAAGTGTTTTCCCAAAAGTAATGTCTGAACTTTTGTAGTGCATAGACCATGGCTAGGCCTTCTCTCTCAGTAGTGTTATAGTTTTTCTATGATTCTGATAACTTTCTGCTCGCAAATTATATCGGGTGATCCAAGTCTCTCGTTCCTGGCTGCGCTAAGATAGCTCCAAGTGATATGGATGATGCATCTACATAGACATGAAATGTCTTCTCCCAGTTTGGAAATACTAATATTGGCGCGGTGACCATCTTTTCCTTTAGGGTGTCCAGACCGTGTTGGCACTCATCGTTCCACTTAAACTTTGTATCCTTTCTTAACAACTTTTCCATTGGTGCAGTAATCTGTGCATACCCTTTGATAATTTTTCTATAGTATCCTGTGTGTCCCAACGTCGCTCTTAGATGACAGACTGTTTTAGGTGGTGGTGAGTTAACAATTACTACAATCTTTGCAGGATCTACTAATAAACCTTATTTTCATACTATATGGCCTAATAGTATCCCAAACGGTGTTCCGAATGTGCATTTATTTATGTCTAGTGATATCTAGCATTTCCTACATCTCTCTAACATCAGGCGTAAGACTTCTACATGATCCTTCAACAAACTGTAGATTGCCCAATCGTCCAGGTATACCTCGAGAAACTGATGGATGAATTCTTTAAAAGCGGCGATGATTACTTTGGAGAATATTGCTGGTGTATTCTTTATTCCAAACAACATGACTGTGTATTGGTAGGATCCCCATTCTGTTGCAAACTTGGTCTTGTATCTATCTTCCTACACTATGTTGATCTGATGGCAGCTTGAGAATCCATCAATGAATGAGTAAGCTTCGTGTCCACCTACGTTTTCTAACACTTCATCTGTGAAAGGTGTAGGGAATGGGTCATGTAGGCATGCATCGTTCAACTTCTTCAAGTCGACGCATATCCTTATCCCTCCTTGTTTCTTGTCTTGCACTACCATCAGGCTTATCCATTCTTATTATTCAACCGGTTCTATGATTCCAGCTTCGAGCATCCTGTCGATATTAGATTTGACTTTCTTCTTATATATTGGGTTCAATATATATGGTCACTATCTGATCGATCTCACTTTAGGTCTGAGTGGTATCTTCATTTCTCCTAACTCTCTGACTATACCCTCATCTCTGCAAATGTTGTGGGAAACAAGTCGGTGTACTTGCGCAATAACTCTATTATGCTTTCCATTGTTTGCTCATCCCAATAGTCTCCAATGCTAGCCATTTTGGAATGCTCGATTGTTCCAATATTGAATTTCATTACCTTGATTGGCATGGAAATGGTTTCTGATTCTATAGGTGGACCTTCCACTTCTCTTTCTCCTTCTACTTCTTCAATCTAAATGTCACGCGGATCGTCTTCATCTGGTGCTTCTTCTTATACATGGTAGCATGACAACAGTTCCTTAACTGTCTGTTTGTTACGCTGTTGTTCTTCTGTGATAAGCTCTACCTCTGGTTCTTTGATGAATATCACTCCTCTTATCTGTTTAAGAGCGGCATCTATGTTGGGGTTTTCATGTTCGAATGAAAAAGTGGCTGTAAAATTTTGTTGCAATGTCATCTAGGTCATAGTTCCCTTGCACAATTCCTAGTCTATATACTAGTTCGCTGGTATTCCCTCTAGGGTGTGTATAAAATGATGAGGCCATTCCTCTGGGGGTGTCATTTTCCACAACGTTCTACACTCCTCCAAGTGTTTCGCTGGTACCCCTTTTCCATCATTTTTGTTGCTTGTTGTTTTTCTATTCTTCGTCGAACCTTATGTGCAGTAACCGTTTACATTGGTACCAATCTATGATTGTGTCTTTGTGTGCGCCCCACCATATTGTTGGTGTGGCCTTGAGTACTATATCCAGTACTAACAGTCTTTGGATATCTGAAAATTTGTCTTCATACTGTGCCAAGAATGTTTCCAAATTGTTTATTCTGTGGACACTGGGTGGTTCCCTTATTTCCATGCCTACCCATATTATTACGTGGTCTATTCTTGCACATCTTCTCATGGACACTTCGTGTAGCCTTTGTTTCCATTTATCTAAACCAGTATCTGAGTCGGTTGCACATGAGGTAATTCTCAACCAACTAAGTATCCCATCTGCAGTTGGGTTCATGTAATCCTCATCACGTGTAGTTGTTCTATACAACTGGCTGATTTCCTTTAAGTCTAGGCAAGTAGGTTCTACAAACCTCTCTCCTTTTGAGGGATCTAATGGCGCGATGACCTTGTATTCTCCCGAATCAAATGTCATTTTCTTGGTCTTTAAGTTAATTATGGCCTAGTTGTCAAACGCCCAATCCAGACTAAGCAACGATGGGTAAGGTGTTGTGCCATCCACTATTTCAATGACTTCAAAATCTGCTTTAGTGCACACTCCATCTAGGTCTACTGTTACTCCTTTCAGTGTACTGATTGGTAGGACTCTGTGTTGGTTTGCCAGTTTCAATTGAACAAGTGAATATCCTAATGTGGGCTCTCCCGTACATTGCCATGTCTTCTTTGGTAATACATTTACCTCAGATCCCAAATCTAGTATGATGTCTCCCATGTTGAAATCTCCAATGTTGGCATTCAGTCTGAACTCCCTACTTGTTCTTCTCCTAGTATATAGGTGATTGATTGTTTTTGGTTCTAGTTTTTCTTCCGTCTTGATGCTACATTTTTCTAGTATGTTTTGCAATATTTTCATAGATGATGAATCACTTAATACTTTTACACATCATTGCAAAAAGCCTTTGATTGTACTTACTTGTCCCATGGATTGCATTTCGTTGGTATGATCCAATAACAGAGGCATTTCGTACTCTGGTGCTTCCTTATTTTTCTACACAGTTGAAGTCGATGCCATGTCTTCCTTCTGAAATTCTTGTCTGGCTTCTTTAAATATTGCCTTCTCATTCTGCACATCGAACTATTTCCTTGGTTCGGTGTTATTATTTACCCATTGATTTTGTACTGGTTCTTTTCGAGCTACGTCATTTCCTGTTTTCAGTCCTCCATGGGTAACTATGTTGATATTTTGTCCCTCATCCCTTGCTCTGGTTGAAATCCACTGAACATTCTGATTGTTCTGGTTCCTCTTTTCCTGGATCCTTACTAGTAGTGTTGGACATTCTTCTGTGTCGTGATATGATGCACGACAATATATACAAGTCGTTGGTGGAAGTAGATGTTCCCTTGCATAATGTCTTGGTTGTTGACAATTGTGACATACCACTAGGCCTCTACCTCGTCTGAAACCTCCTCTGGTTCGTCCTCCCTCTCTGTAGCCTGCTCGATCTCCTCTCAGCGTGTTATACTGAGGCGCCTGATTATACTGTGTGGTATTGTACTGAGGCTATGTTGTGTTGTACTGCGGTTGTACATTATTGTATGGTTGTTGCATAGTATTATACTGTTGTTGCGCAATGTTGTATGGAGATGGAAATTGATTAAACTGTGGTGCGACTTGCCCCATCATCATTTGTGCATGCACTCTTTATGCATCTGATGTCCTTTCTCACATCAACTCCATAGTTCTACAATCTTTGTCATCATGGCCCACTGACTTGCAAAAGTTGCAATATGAACTCTAGGATTTTCTGGTATTTATGCATCATCGTGTAGTGGTAAGGGTTGTGAACCGGTTTCTTGCATATTTCGCACCATAGTCCTCTTGTTGGTAAAGGATTTGGCATTCCTTCTGCAATATACTGCGTGAGCGTCAGATATTTGTTCTTGTGGTGCCCTTTCGTCCTCCATGTGGTACACCAAACGACTTCTCGTTTTTCCTTGTTCTTATTCTGGTTCAGTTGAAATGTTAAGTTCTTCAAATCCTCCTTCAATTCTGGGTTCGTCTGCTGATATTGATTTTCTTCCAGCTGCGAGGTTGCCTATAGATCCTCTTCCTGCGTCTAGAACTTCTGTTTTCACAATGGGTATTTTAATTGTGGTAGCAATGAGTTGAAAAACATGTGTCGATGCTGCATATCGGTCATGAGACACTTCAACTTTCCTTTTAAATGCTTGAATCGCTTGTCAATTTCCAAAAAAAGACTCTCTAGGTTTCTGTCGGATTTATATCATCTCATTCATGTATTGATCCTCTGAGCTCGGCTTCTGAAACTCATTTATCAGTAAATTATTAATGTCTGTCAATTTCCTTGACGTCCCAGAGGCACTGTTTGAATCTAGACTCATGTACCAGTCTAGTGCGCAGTCTCTTAGCATAATTTCTAACTGCGCAAGTTTGGTATCTTCATCAGTGATTTGTTTTGCTTCCCAGATATTTTCACAAATGAACAAGTGATTATTAAGGTCTTCTGCTGCTTCCCCTCGAAATTCTGGTAACCTGATGGTGGGATCATGTCCTACCATTATGAACGTTGAACTGCTACCTCTGCGCGGTGTAGATACTTGACCAGTGATGCATGAATTGGCTCCTCCAGTTGTTGTTCCTTGTGTAGATGCACTTCCTGCTATCTGATTGCTTCTGAACTTCGGTTGTCTAAAAGATGGTGTTCTCTTTGGTGTATTAGTCGCACATGGGTTTATGGGTTCCACACTGACATTAATATGGATAGGATTGCTACCTTGTCTTCCCATTCTTGGACCTCTTGTCTTCCTCTCATATGTTGTGCGCAATATTTTCTCAATTTGCTCCACATCCCGAAGATCATCTACCTCTTCCTCATCACTTGCCAAGCCTTCCCTCGCAGCTATGGATCTCTTCTTGGTATTCACCTTATATTGGTAGGGTAATCCGCTACGTTTCTTTCCATATGTCACCATGATCTGCTTGATCTAGTCATCGTTCATCATGATTGGGTCCAAGGGTTCCTCCTTCTTTCCCTTATCCTTTCCTCCTTCCATTTCTCCTCTTCCTGTCAGTGCTTCCCCCTTTCCCCATGCATGCAAGGAAGTTTAGTTGTCTGAATCCATTGTCAATACACCTTTGTTATATAGCAGTATCTTAATAAAAGTATACAATGATCGAATGTAACTTCCTCAAGGTCCACATAATTTTTTTTTCCCTGCTACGTTGTACGACTTCACTGTCTCGCCTACAAACTTTGTGATAAAACCTACCACAATACTATCAAGCCAAAAGTCTACTGCGCGGGTGAATTTGTTGTTCACCTGCTGTAACTGCTCAATCTGTATTGGGGTCCACTCTAACTGTCGAATACGGTCCGTTGCATGGTTATCCTTCAACCTTAGTATCCACTCTTGCAATAAGTGTGTAAAATCGTAGAAAAAGACTTCATGAAAATCAATAAACACATATTTCTCAATATACTTGCGGGGTGTTACTCTAGGGTTTCTATTTTCTTTCTGTGCAAACTCTAGCTCTTTGTTCTTAACCATCTTTCGATCTCTGCTTTTGTGGGATTCCACGATCTCAACATCCCCTTTCAATGATTCATTGCTCTCTTCCCTAATATTTTCTTGATCTACCTCTGACAGGTCTTAAACTTATCTCATCTACTCAACCCTCTCTTGTTCCTACCAACAGAAACAAAACCATTTGTTGGTTACTATTCTTCTTAATCTTCTATTCTGTCTGAGTTTATTGACCCATGGTTCATGTCTATTTGGGTTTCCAACAAAGCCTCTAAAACTATCGAACCTCCTGGTAAACCAGAAAGCAACAAAACACATATAATGCACTGCGCAATCTCACCCAAGATAAATTCAATGGGTGGTTGTAAGACTCATGTGTTTACAACCTAGGTCTAGTGTCCCCAAGGCCGAGCCCCATTGTAAACCATGTTTTGAAAGGAATTGTAATTATGTTTTATAGGCTGATGAGCCAAGTTTGTATAAGATGGAGGCTTATGTGTTGTTAGGCCAGGGAGCCTGAGTGTTGAAGGCCAGGAGCCTGTTGTATATGTAATCACGCAGAACAATTAATAAAACATAAACACCGCCATGTGAAGACCGACCAGGATGAATGAGTGAAGGGGGACTAAGCATCCACAAAGGGGCTGAAGGTGGGAAAGGGGCTAGGTGTTGAGCCTAGGGGGTTTAATCCTTGGGAATAATATTTTAATGTTATTCCAAAAAGATATGTGAATTATATGTTTTAACCTAAGTCCTTTTGGAAGGACATGTGATTTTCCAAATGGTGGGAGGCACGCACGCTAAAGGAACGCATGCAGTCGCATGGGTGACAAGTGTCAACCCTGGTGCATGCAATAAAAGG
>SNQJ01S0037592.1:13281-27552 GCA_010110895.2 Picea sitchensis | reverse complement strand
ATTATGGAAGTAATTCATATGAATACTCTGTGTTGAATGTGTTTAATTATTAAATGCATGTGGAGTATATACTGGATTGTATGTGTTATGTAAATCCAACGTAAGTGTGTACATATTGTTACATAGTGCATTAAAAGCCTTGGTAAGCAAAAAGGTACACTACAAATTGGTATCAGAGCGTGAGTAAGACCAGAGTTCTAAAATGGGTGTGCTACACTAGGATTGAGTGTGAGATATGAGAACTGAATATTGGACCATTATTATAACTAGTAACCGTAATGTATTGTTATTGGCGAATAAGCAGAAGATATAATGACTCATTCATTGAGCATAACAATAGAAACTGAACACAATAAAGACATGCATGCATTCATCACATAACACAGATGTTATCATGGTTCACCCCCTCCTCGGCTACGTCCACAAATATCTGGCTCTTGGCTCTTTTATTATAGTATTTCCACATGTACATCGTCATGCGCTTTACAATCCTTCACAGTTGGGAAATATATATATGACGCGGACTAGATCGCACCAGGCTCCTCAGCCCGTGATCTAACCCTCAAGATCTACCTTCCTTCGTCTTCTCTAGCTCAACAATTTATACAAAATAGATCATACAACAAAATATTACATATCGCATCAACTCATGCATAACTAAAAACAACAACAATAATCAGAATCTCCCCACTAGCTATGATACCTAAGTATCGATATTTATCTGTTTCCGACTCTTCAGCCATTACAATACATTACCAAAACCCTAACCCTACCATCGTTAGGTCTTCCCTACATGCACGAGTGTTGTTCTTCCTTCCATCTGTCGCTTTCCTCATGCATGCTTTCTTTCCCAAAAATGCCTTGCTTTTCCGCTTTGGCCCGCCTCCAAAGATCTTCACAAGCCTAATATCTCTCATGTTCTCACATATTCGATAACATTTCAATAAAACCTCACACACATATTCCTCGCTCAAATCACTCAAACATACCTAATTTCCCATTAAGAAACTAATTCCTTAGAAAACGTAAGACCCCCTAGGTCAACCAAATATATAATGACTTTTGGAGCAGGATGCTCCTGCATCAGACTCCCAAGGTTGAAAACATTCATGATCTCCCGATCACCTTTAACTTTCTCCATATTCTTCTCTATTTTTTTTCTCCTTTGTTGCTACTTGTACTTCTCTTGTCTTCTACATTTTATGTTGCAATGCCCCATTGGATTTTCTTTCACAATCTGTTGTTGTCACTTGCTTCCTGCTACTGATTTTCTTCCTTTCTATTGTCTTCTTCATCTGATACATCTTCCTCATCAGCTCCATTATCATATCAATTTCTATGTCCAACTTATCATTTGGATGGTACATACTCTGCCATTTTTTGTTGCCTTCTCTTTGCTGAATTCTTCTGTTGTTGTTGTCCACTAATTGTTACATCATGTCCTGAATTATATCTTCAAGATTATTTCTTTGATTTCCTTCTTCTGTGTCACCTCTAATTGACACATTCATTTTATCTTTTACTTGAATTAGGTATGCATATTCTCTGCAGTGTTCACATTTAATCAACCACCATTTCAAAAAATTTAACTCTTCCCCAATATTCACTACTTGAGGACTACCTTCTTCCTTAGGAAATAGTCTAGATGATACTCCCATGTCATGCTCATCTCCCACTGGTATGTCTGCAACTTTCAGATCAAAATTAAAATTAAATTTACCTCTTTTCCTTTATATGCAATAATAATTTCTCTTTCACTGCTAGACATATGTGAACATGTCCCTTTATTGGTTGTAATTTATCCTTTTTATGTTTCAGGTCCTATCAACAATCTCTCCAACAACTCTATCTCTTCATTCCACATGGTAAACATTTCATCAGAATGTTTCTCTACAACTTCCTTTTGGCTATCTTCATGAGACGATTCTCATTTACCTGCAACAACAAATCCTTGTGATTGTCTGTCAGTTCCTTCATTATATAAATTTGCATTTACTCCCCCTTGGCTGTCTTCATGAGACAACATAGCCTCATTCTCCATCAGAATGCAATTCTGATTTTTTCCTCTCAAAATGTCTTTGTACATTTCCTTTTCTTCCTCCATATTCATGACAAATTCAAGTGATTGTCTATCACCTACTATACCTGCAAACATACACAAATTATTAGTTTTAAAAACATTAAGGCCTTCAACCTCTCTTGATTCCTTGGTCAACATATCCTCACCATGCTGATCTGAACTCTCTAAAGAGTCTATTAGAGTGTCAACTAGTCTCCTCTCCACATCATCCTCTCCAAGGATGTCTCCCTTCTCTGGTTCACAATAGTGATCTCCTTCCTCTGTTTTCAATGGAATGTTTCTAAAATCAACTCCTATGAGTTTCTCCTTTTGCATCAAAGCATTCATCTTCTTCTTCAATTCCTGCAATCTTTTCCAAATATTCTCCTCATATAACTGCATCACTGGCCATTGGAATTTCTTCTTCATACTCCATCCATGTCTCTAGTTCTCTTGCATCTCTTCCTCTTATAGAAGCTTCATAATGTAACCGAGTTTACCTTTTATCTCAATCATCTCTCTGTCAAAATCTTCTTGACTCATATTCTCTATGCCCTTTACCTTGGCATATTTCTTTATGTTGTAGCTTTCCTCTGAACCTCTGCAATGACCTTCAATGATCATTGTCTTCCACTCCTTTGTGAACTTCATTTGTTCACCTGTGGACTAACTCTAAGCCTTCTCTTGACAAGTCTCCATACTTGCCTTTATACCAATTCAATCTTACCTCTGAGCCTGACCTCTTGGTACCTAATTGGTTCTCTATCTCTGGAACCACCTTTTGAGCAACTCCTTTGCTCCTCTTGGGCTTCTGCAGTACTCCACTTCTTCTGAGAACATTCAACTTTGTCCTCCTTGTCCAAATTTCAGTTGGATCCTCAAGGTTCTTTGCCACTTATTTCTTCAAGAACACAATTGTTCTTCTATCATAGACTCCTAGTTGTCTGTTTCTATCAACCCTTAATTTTTTTTAACCTGCAACAACTCAAAACTAGAGTTAGAATTAAAAACATAACATATCATCTTTCAAAATATCTGCATGACCTTGTCCCACCATTTATCTGTACTTGAATTAACTATTCTTTTCCTTTGCCTTGTTATATCAGATTTCGCTAAATCCAAATTACTCTGTGTAGAACATCTTTGACCGCCTTATGCATTCTCTTATGCATACTATCTTCTTATCAGATTTCCAATCTGAACTCCACCTTCACGTTCTATCTCTGTAACTTTGCAATTCCTGTCAAAGAGAAATCCTTCTCTCTGATACCAATTGATGCAAGTCAAATGTGAATCATACCAAATTATTCATGAACTTGGCCTAGATCAAATCTACTACTCCTTAACCCACAGTTAAGCGACCCGATTTATTGGGGTGTTGTAAACCCTTAACAAGGTGTCGAGGATAGAATGCTCTTCATTCATATGTCAACCCTTTTTCCCATAGGACCATTCCTCGTGACCATAGCTTAACAAAGAGTGCTAAACCCTGTCCTCCTCAACTATCTCGAAGGACCTTTGTCCACCCTTCATATGACTGAGAGCTATGACCCCAACTCAACTCTTGGAGTGATAATCGACGGTCTAGTTCGACGGTCATGATTAAATCGATCATGAATATAAATAGACATGAAGGATTGTGGAGTCTCGACTAGCTCGATGTTTAAAACCTTTCCCAAGTTCCGTAATGGAAAGATGTGTGATGGAGCGGAAATCAACGTCCACTATTGATTTTCCTCCCAATGGAGATCTACAATCCTGGTTGATTGCAGGATGTGGAATAGGCCCCTTGTTAATTTTCTTTTGGACTTCCTCAATCATTCTCATATTTTTATCTATTCTTCATCATGGATTCGATGGTCATGACTTAACCGGATGTTGATCTGACAATCTTCCTCTGTTAAACCCAAATTTGACGGTTACGACTGAATCGTTATTAATTTCTCCTTTCCTCACGATCTGATGGTTATTGACCACTAGTGGGGTGATTTAATGGTTGTTGTAGCTTACCCTATGATCCCAAAACCATTTTGTCTCCACCGTTCAGTAGGATCATCGATCCTTCTCTTGATCGATGATCACAGGAATAATCATTACCAATCTCGTATAGAATATGAGATTGCACCAGGCCTCCTCTCCAGAGTTCTCCTTCTCGGCCCTGCAATACAAACCCTACACCTACAATTACACAGTCTCAAATATATGTACATACATACACTTCTTCCTCACAGAGGTATACAATACACAGATAACAGACATAAATTCAGAGTCTTCCATAATACTCGAAATAAAGTATTTCCTTTGTATTCATACACATGGGGTTACAGACAATTATAAAGGCTCGCATGCATTCCTTTGTATGGATTAATTCAACAAATTACAATCCTAATTCTATTGGCCTAATTAACATTCAGTTTGGACACACCTATCTCTGGCCTAATTAGCATTCAATTGGCCACCCCTTTGCCTCTAAGGCTTACAATAATATACAAACGGGATTATGAACTGTTTCTAGTTTATATCCATCAAATCCTCAATAGATTCCTAAGGATCCTCTTTGATCCACTTTCTACTCAATCAAATCCCTATTCTAGGATCTCCTAATCCCTAAGATCCTCATGAGATATTCACAAGCCTAATATCTCTCATGTTCTCACATATTCGAGAACATTTAGAATAAAACCTCATACACATATTCCTCACTCAAACCACTCAAACATACCTAATTTCCCATTAAGAAACTAATTCCTTATAAAACATATGGCCCCCTAGTACAACCAAATATACAATGATTTTTGGAGCAGGATGCTCCTGCATCACCTTGGTATGTTCGAATAAAAACAATTTGTAACACATGATGTTTTAGATATCACATTGAGTATGGTTATTATTATCACTCTCTCTCTCTCTCTCTCTCACACACACACACACACACACACACACACACATATTATTTTTTCATGTTTTTCATAACACCCTTTTGCAGGAATGCTAAGTTATATCGCCGTCGTCATCATATAGAGACTTTATTCACAACATCTTTTGTAAAAGTCTAGAGTGTTTTACATTTTATCAAAAAACATGCTTAGATGGGACATGCCACAGGTGCGACATAATGAATTTACTGAGCGAGTGCATCCATGTAAGCGATGAGTATGAATTGGGGAGGAAGGAGGTTGCCTTGGAGAGATTTAAATATGTGACATATAATATTGATGGAGGAAAAGAAAGAAAGAAAAATACAATTGGTTACTTCCCAAGTATGAGTATGTGACTTCATGAAGGACTTCGTCGAAAATACATGACATTATGTTGAAAATGTCCATGTGGCTCGATGGCAGGAAAAACATTTTAGAATATGAAAAGATACATTTCTTGTTGGTACTGTGTTATTATTGGTTGATTTTTTTTAGAACTAAACCCTTCAACCGCAAAATGAGATTCAAATCCAATATTGTCACTCAGAGCAAGTCAACATAATGGTCTATATCACATACAGACATGGACCAGATAGTAACAAACAAAACAAAGTTATATTGAAAGATTATCGCTTCTATATAAGAAATGATCGGTGCCATGACTTAGTCTACGTACAACATTATTTTCAGTTGTTCTACAATCACCTTAATGAGAAGAACATATAGATGGATCAACATTGGATTTGGTCAGATGGTTGCGTAGGCTAATTAAAAAATGCTCATGTATTTCAATGGTTGTGTATGTTTCACAAAAAACTAAAGGTACCACACATTTAGAACTATTTTGAGTCTGGGCATGGGAAATGGGAGCATGATGGAGGAGGTGCATCCATAAAAATATTGTTACACATGCAAGAAATGAATTTCAAAACTACTTCCCTCGTTCAAGATGCAATATCCATTGTTGAATGGTGTTCTTCAGTGATGGGAGAGGGAACAAGAACCCGTGAAGACAAATCACACATGAAAGGAAATGTACATAGATATTTTTGGGAGGTGGTCGATGTATATTGATCACATTGGTATGAATGAAAAATAATCAAGGGCACTCGTGGATTCCATTCAGTTAGAACATCAGACAATGCAATAGTTGAAATATGGATGAGAAAACTCTCTTGCTTCTTTGGTCCATGTAGTAGTAATGAATGGGATGATTGTGAATCAACATAATGGGTTGATAGATGGGATCGTGTATCACTCCACATTGGTCAACGTATAACTATGGAATTATTCTAGTTGGAGGAGGACCAATCAAGTATTTCAATAGATTATGATCATGTCTCAGATCTTGTACTGCTAGGTTTGTTGATTCCTTCTATTAAATATTGAATAACTAGAATTGATGTTTTATGCTTTGGTCATTTAGTGGATTCACATTTTGGCACTCCATTTTTTGCAGGGAACATATACATAGTTGTTTCCCCAAGAGATAATGAATGGGGCATTGATTATTAGCTGGCACGATGCTTAGAGGGAAAGCAGACCCTCATGTGATCAGTAAAAGACTCTGAAGGCATTGAATTTCTGATTGGGTCGATGGTTATTAAAGGACAATATATGACACAGGATGAAAGAAAATAAAAGAAAGGTGGTTATGTATTTCAAGATTATAAACCAGGTCAAGTCATATACCACTTTACAAACTTGGTTATTGGTACAAACCTCCAACTACAAACAATGCCAAAAAAGAACTCATCAAAGGTACAATACTTCTTGCCTTACTTTGAGCACAAGAAGTTAATGGATATTGTCAGTATTAGAAGTGATCCCGATGGTATGTAAAATGAACAATTTTGGCTTCATTTTGACTATTGTTAAAATATTTGGAATGTTGTTAAAATATACCTTGCCTTAAAATATTTTGGTATGCAAAATATTTTGACTACTGCTAAAATATACCTTGTCATGCCATGCCTTTCCTTTCCTTTCCTTGCCTTGCCATGCCTTCAATTGCCTTTCCTTTCCTTCACTTTCCATGCCATACCTTGCCATGCCATGCCATACCTTTCCAAGACATGCCATACCTTGCCATGCCATGACTTTCCTTGCCATGTCTTCACTTAGCTTTCCTTTCCTTCACTTTCCTTGCCATGCCTTACCATGCCTTGCATTTCCTTACCATGGCATGTCTTTCCTTTCCTTCACTTTCCATGCCATGCCTTTCCTTGCCTTACCATGCCATGCCTTTCCTTGCATTCCCATGCCTTTCCTTGCCTGCTTTCCCATGCCTTGCCTTGCCTTGCCATTCCTTTCCATGCCTTGCCTTCCCATGCCTTGCATTTCCTTGCCTTGCCTTGTCATTCCTTTCCATGCCTTGCCTTCCCATGCCTTGAATTTCCTTGCCTTGACTTCCCATGCCTTTCCATGCCATGCCTTGCCTTGCCTTGCCATGAAACAAGAATAACAAAAATAACAAAAAAAGAAACATAACAAAAATAACATAAAGTAACAAAAAAATAAATATAACAAAGAATAACAAAAATAACAAAATAACAAAAAAATAAGCATTGCAATGAAACAATAATAACAAAAAAAGAAAGTCCCCGAGGTGTAGGATAGTCGGTGACGAAGTGTGTTGTTAAGCCACTCCGTGATGTTAAAGTCACCGGTTTGAAACCTGCGGGGACAAAAAATCCAACCATGTTAAGGGTTGGTGTGGCTGAGGCCGGGTGCGATCCCCGGGTGATTTTGACGGCTTAGATGCCCCTGAGTTGCGGTTTCTCAAGCCACAGGTTAATCGCGTAGCCAACAGGTCCCGCACAAATTAACAAAAAAAAAAATAACAAAAAAAGAAACATTTCCATGCCATTTCCATGCCTCACAATTAAACCCTAGGAATACACCTTGACACATTTTATTACATTTATGTCATAATTTTTAGCCCTTTAGGGTTGTCATGTCTTGAATCTTGTAGGTCTATCACGTGTCATCTTGCATTTAAGCATGCATTTGTTATATAAACCCTATTTTAAGCTTTCATTTTGGCCCCCTTTCATTTAACAATTACTTGTTTTAAGGGTTTTTATATTTTTCCTTGTATTTCCTTGCCTTTGCATGCCCTTCCATGCCAAGCCTTGCATTTCCATGCCATTCATTCACTTTCCTTTCCTTGCCTTTACATGCCTTGCCTTCCCATGCCTTGCCTTGCCATGCCTTTCCATGCCATGCCATGCCTTGCCTTGCCTTGCCTTCACTTTCCATGCCATGCCTTTCCTTTCCATGCTTTGTCTTGCCATGACATGCCTTCGCTTTCCTTATCTTTCCTTCCAATGCCTTGCCTTTCCTTGCCTTTCCTTCCCATGCCTTGCCTTACCATTCCTTCCCATACTATGCCTTGCCTTTCCTTGCCTTGCCTTCACTTTCCATTCCATGCCTTTCCTTGCCATGCCTTGCCTTTCCTTGACATGCCTTCACTTGTCTTGCCTTTCCTTGCCATGCCTTCACTTGTCTTGCCTTTCCTTGCCATGCCTTGCCTTCAAATGCCTTTCCTTTCCTTGCATTGCCTTCCAATGCCTTGCCTTTCATTGCCTTCACTTTCCTTCACTTTCCATGCCATGCCATGCCTAGCATTCCCTTGCCTTTCCATGAATTGCCTTCCCATGCATTCCCGTGCCTTTCCTTTCCTTGTATTCCCATGCCATGTGATGGGTGTTGTATATGCACTAAAAACACACTAAAAACCCTCAATTAAATTGTCAACCCGGGGAAAGTAAACTTAGAGTTGTAGAAAAATATATGCCAAAGGTAGAAGGGTTGATAGTAGTATAGTCTAACTAAGGAAGGTAGCTATCTAAGGCTAATCTATTCAAGCAAACCTATCTAATGAGCAAACCCTACTAAGAAAATTGAAACTGTGTAACCTAAGTACTTTTGGGCCAAGGATTGATGGATAGTTTTAAGAAAGCAAGTAAAAACCCTACTTGAAGCAAACTAGTTCATAACAATAAGCAAAAGCAACTATCTAAGCATAATAAACAAATGACAAAAGCAAACTTATTTAACTTTCCAACCTATATTCAATGAGTAACTACCCTATGAAAGAAAATAAATAAACAAGCAATCAAAGACACCTAACTAGCCTACTAAAGCAAGTAAACAAGTAAGCAAAGACAACTATCTAACCTACTAAAGCAATAGACAAGTAAGCAAAGACAATTAACTAATCTACTAAAGAAAATAAACAACTAACTATTGCAAGCAATCAAATTAAAACTTCTCATTGAACAACTATCTAGCCTAAGAGGCAAGTGGACTAAATTCTTAATTCAAAACTATTTCTAATTCATGAAAGGAAATCTATTTAATTGAAAGCAATAAGAACTAACAACTAGTCTTGAACCTATGATAAGCAAACTACTCTTTAATATATCAAAGCAAAAGACTATCTATCCTACAAAAGCAATAAAACTATCTTCTAAGCTATGAAAGCAAGAAACTATATCTTCTAATATGAAAGAAGGAAACTAGATCTTTTAACCTATGAAAGCAAGAAAACTATCCTTTAACCTATGAAAACAGGAAAACTATCTTTTAACCTATGAAAACTCAAATATAGTGTTAGTGGTTGTGTGAATGTATCCAGTGTCGTATGATATCTCGATGGCACTCCGAACAAAAGATAATTCAAGCGGTATAAGCTCAATACTGATCTCAATAGCAAAGTGAAAGGTATGGATTAAACAATCCAATGAGAATTTAGCCATGACAAGAACAATCGTCAATTACCCTGCATATTTATTAACCATCAACAATATAACGAGATCATCATTGTACTTCTATACTATGTAAGCAAAACTAGATTCAACCATTAACTAAGAAATATAATTGCAATTTAATTCTAGAAAGAAAATTACATAAATTGAAAACTATGCTATATCTACTCTAACAATTCAAACTGCAATAAGAAAATGCTTAAAAACATAAATTAAAAAATGACATTAAAAAGTAAACTAATCAACTACATTAATCAACAACTAGCTAAGCCAATTCTACATAAAAATGAAATAAGCAAGCTATGATTAAAAACTGAAATCGATCCTATCCATCCATCAAATCCTTGTCGAAGAAAGCTCAAATAAAAACTTTGTTCTATTCTAATTAAAACTATGTTTTAAATTTGATTCTAAAATCATAAATAAAGATGTAATCTAATATCTAACTACACATGGGGTTAGTCTAGGGATCTACAGATCTGTTCCTAACTACAATATTAATGCATGCTAACACAATTCATCATACTAACCTGCAAAAGAGAGTCAAAGCAATTAAATTAACAACAAACTAATTAACATGATAAAAATGCATGTACAGGAAAATGAAGAGAACAACTAAACTAGGAAATGCATAAACAAACACAAAGACAGTTACTAGATTGTTGGTGCCCCCCCCAACAAGTCGTGGTCACTTTCTAAAAGCACACCACGCACTCAACAAGATGAATTCACCATAAAAAATAAAAAATGCAGTTCTTGTATAATCTGGCAATGTAAAATGGCAAAACAGAGTAAAAACAAATTTCTACCTATCACACTGATGCTTCTACTACTTAACTTATGTTTGACCACCTAGGTGGCATTTATAATGTTTACAGACCAAGTGGTCGACCACAGGAGGGTTGAACCACTTCTAAATTCGACAATTTTCATTAAATGATGCCCTAACTGATAAAACAAAGTGAGCCAATAATCTCCCTCTTGAACAACTAAAACTGAGTTGTCAGAAGTTTAGTAGTTAGAGGGGATAAGCACGAACAAAACCCACATTCCCAATTCACCCATCACTGGATGCCAATACCATAACCACCAAGTCGCCCTCCATTTCTGTGCAATACACAGTGCTGGACAGAGTGTTGGATCGGGTATTGGAACGAGTGCTGGAAGGAGTGTTGGACTGAGTGCCGGAAGCAGAAACGTGGTGCGTTTTCTCCCTATAACACCAAAAAATGTGAATCAGATCCTTGGAAGCGTAAAATCATGATGAATTATACTTAATACAATCATTAAACATGAATTATACGTACCTGGTGTAGATCATACCGTTTTAATATAAAATTCTTCAAAAATCTCCTTCAAAACGTGAAAAACACATATGTACATCTGGCAAAAAGTGTCTAATAATTGTCATAAATTGATCATATCTCGGGCCCAACACTACCCCCACACTTACGATTTTGCAGGTCCCACTGCAAACAAAAAGAAGTTACCCCTCGTGACTAGGCTTGCTGAGGAGGATCAGCTTTGGAAGCTTCTCCTTCTTGCTGTGAAGACTTAGCCTTGTGCCTCTTGTGTTGCTTCAACTGTGCTCTGAGGTTGCGGTTAGATTTGGTCATCTCATTGACCAACCGTTGAAGAGAGTTAACCTTTGCTTGAAGGATTGTATTATCATGATGAAGGTGTGTGTCTATTGTCTTCCTTTCCTCCAACTATTGGAGAAGTTGATGGTTTTCCTTTTGTAGCTCCTCTATGGTTGGGGCAGAATCGGTGATCTCTAAGGAAGGCTTAGATCCTTTGAGGGATGTGGACAATTTAGGATCTAGAGTAGGCATGGGTGAAGTAGGAGTGATGGGGGATTGGTAAGGAGAGGTAGGTTCTGATTTTTTTTTCCTTAGTGGCTCTAATCCATCCGCAAAAACTTCCCTAAGTTTCTTGAGAGGGCTCTCAAGGTCGGAGGAAACTTGGATAGGGTCCGAAGCAGGTGGAGGTTTTGCATAAGGCTTGGTTCTTGTGCTCTAGGTACTCTTCCTAAAGGGTCCTTTACAAAATCGATTGGCTCCCCTCTTTCTTGTGGTAATGATGGGAAAGTCTTGTTGAATTAATTCTTGGAGTTGTTTAGGTGTAGGATCAAGAGAGAGTGAAGGCATTGGGGGGTTAACAATAGGCTTGTTTTGGTCTTTGCTCTTGGTCTTTTTACCCGATGAATAAGTAGGGATATCAACAATATTTTGGTATTGTTCTGGAAAAGAGAGGGTTTGTGCTAGGGGGTTTTGAGTTCTTGGAGAGCGAGGTTTGGATGGAGAGATAGTTTTTACGCTAAGTGGCTTTTTGCTAGTCTTAACTGTCAAGTGAGGGTTTGCAAATTGGTAGATAAAGGCATTCCAATTTTTCCCCTGTTTCTCTAGTTCGGCTAGAACGAGGATTTTGATCAAGCCATGGTGGAAGAGACTATTGTGGGGGTTAGTCACATTCTTCCTCACTTGAGAGGACATCTTCTCCAAGATTTTGAGAAAATAGAAGGGGAAGTTCAAAGGTTTGTTGAACAGAAAATGAGCCAACAATATGAAATGACAAGCTTTGAAGGTGGAGTATCTACCTTCACATGTAATTAACCTTTTGATGATGATGAGGGGGTTGATCAATTCTGCCTTTAGCCACTCCTTAGCATACCCTTTTACTCTTGAAATTTTCTCGAATTCAGGCTTAAACACCCTATTATAACTTGAGTGCGGCAATTGGTGGTTTTTGAACCATCTATCTCCTATTCTTGGGAGGTTCGTGGAAAAATCAATGGACTCTTCTGAAACTTCAAAGGTAAGAGACCCTACATGTGCCATCTTACCATCGAAACCAACTGCAAACTACATGGAGAGGCCGTCATCATGGCCCCGTAAGCTAGATAAAAATGGCCCCCAGCCTGCATGCAAAAACACTTCTCTGCACTATGAAAATTTGGGAATGGAAAACAAGTCTGCATAGGAGGAGGGTTCATACCTCCTGGGCATTGTGGCAGAGGTGAAATTCACCAAGCAAGGGTGAGAACATGCCAAGAGATGGCACGAATTGGGCATGTTATGAGCGCGATTTGTACAGGGGAAGAAATGGTCGAGGTTGGGCATGATTTCTTAACGCAGGGCAGAGAAAATGGCAAGGGATAATGGAGATAATGGTTGCCCAACCCAATTTTAAATGAACTTGTAGTGGAGTAGGTTGCACACATGTGCGTACGGGTTGTCATGTGTGGAGAATTCGAACTTGATAGCTCGTTTTGGAGCAATGTAATGATGCGTGGTTAGATCAATGTCCAAGTCTTTTGACTTGGACATTTGATCATAAACATATGAAGCATCTACAATCAATGTCTGCAACCAATTTAATTGAATGTAATTGAGTTCTGGTTACCTGGAATATAGGACAGTTACTGGTGTGTAATTCACATGGCACTTCGTTCGACACCTCATACAGAATTTCATATGGCACCTCATACGGTACTTCATCCAGTACCTATGTGTTAAATACATTTTCACTTCCTATAATTGATAGCCTGCAAATTTGAAGTGTTTTTGGCAATCACAGTGGTAAATGAGTAGAGGCATAATGTTCCCTTGTTGTTGATTTTGACGTCATGCTCACTCAACCCTCTTGCATATGACATATAATGTCAAACCTACAATGAACAGGTTATAGCAAGTAAAAACATGTATTGTCAAACCTATAATGTACAGCTTGTAATGAAAGATAAACCGATAAAAGTGATCTGGTTTGTTAGGCATATGTTCAGTATTTTATAGCACAGAGGAGTTTAGCACTTTAAAAATAAAATGACTATTAATGTAATAACTTGTATCATGGTAATAATACAAAAATTCTTGCAAATATTTATTTCTCTTAGGCAATGATCATTTGTCAGCTCATGAACCCCTCCCCCACACCTAAGTATTGTGACACCTCATAATCAAAAGTATAGGAAACTAGTCAGTATCCCCAATAGCCGAAGATTTATAGTATGTCAAGTGTAAAGATAAAATTTCACAGATTGGTCTGACGAGACGGTTAGAAGATGGCCCCACCTATAGGATAAGAGATCCTATATATAGATAAGAAGAGATAGGCAAGAGAGTTTCAAGATAGTCTTAGAGTTATTTCCCAATGGAAAGTGTATGAGATTCCTTAACCTTAGCTTAACCACACATACTTCATGTCATATTTGTCTGCAAGTAATGTCGTACATCAGGACAAGTTTAAATTTATTATTTATTTTTGGTAGATTACCATCCTCGCTAGGTAGAATGCCTCGCTGCTAGCAAGCATGTTCAGTACTCCGATGGGTTTACCTAGTCATACCACAGGCTGGTACCTGCTGCTAGTAGACCTATTCAGTATCCCGATGGGTTAGCCTCTTACACCCTCAAAGAATGGCCCTCCAGCTTTTAAGATTTTAATATAAGATTGCTTTATGCAAGAATATGGGGGAACAACTCCGAAAACAACTATTTCTTTCTTCTCTTTTTTTTTTCAATTG
>SNQJ01S0037592.1:0-13271 GCA_010110895.2 Picea sitchensis | reverse complement strand
GACTTTCCGTTATATTACTTAGTGATTGTCCCGATGTAAGGGGTACTTAAGAGGATGTGGCCTATCTAAAGATATGATATAATCAAGCTATTTAGTGTGTAGTGGATGGTACCATTGAGAAAGAACGAAAAGGTATCTCTAGGCTCAACTTACTTCCTTCTTTTGTAGTTATTGTGATGTTTCCATGACTAACCGCTAAATAGACCTCCTTGTTACTCTTTGATAAAGACACTTGAATCACTGACTCAGGTTTCTTGGAAAAACTGTATGAGAGACCTCTAGGCTTGATAGTTATGGTATCACTTCCTTATACAGTGGTGAAGAGTTTCAAGAGAAACTTCTTTAGAATGCCAAAAAATGAGAATTCTTGCAAAAAGATGGCTAATTACAGTAAGTCAATATTCATTTAATGCTTTAGCAGACACAAAATTCAAGTGTAATAATTTTTTGACGAAAGATCCTTGAAACTGTGTACTCTTGGTGAAATAAATACTTACATAAATCTCTATAATTGCCTTATTAAAAAAAATAAAAAACTATTTACATATATACAGTAGGAAATTCAGAAAACTTTTCAAGAACAAGGGGGGACTTCCCCATCTACTAAGGCCAATGCCTTGTCAGTTGACATGACCTGTAAAAACTCCTCTCTGGAAATGGGCTTATGATAAAATTTAAGTCGGTGTCCATTTACCACAAAGGAGACTTGTCCATCGTCAATTGTTTTAATTTTTACAACTCCATTGTCATATACAGTGTCTACCTCGTAAGGGCCCAACCACCGGGAGGTGAGTTTTCCTTTAAAGTTTTTGAATTGGGAATCAAACAATAGAGCCCAATCACCAGGTTGGAAGTGTTTCTTCTTGATAAACTTGTCATGCCACTTGCTCCTCTGGTTTTGGACTAATATTGTCCGTTGGATGGCATCTTGCCTAATCTCATCCAACTCATTCAATTGTAGGGCTCTTTGCTTTTGAGCCTCATCTAGGTTCAATCCTAATTCTGTAGCAATACAAAAGGTCCTTACTTGGAATTCTATTGGGAAAAGTACTTGTTTCTCATACACTAGCTCATAAGGGGCATGCCCAGTGGTATTCCTCCAGGTAGTCCGGTATGCCCACAAAGCCTCTGGGAGCCTATCATCCCAATCCCAATGATGTAATTGAATAGTCTTAGTCAAGATGGCTTCTAGAACTTTGTTTGTATATTCTACCTGACCATTGGCTTGCGGGTGGTATGGAGAAGATTTACAATGTTTAATTCCATATTTATCTGTTAGCTCTTTCACCAGCTTAGAAGTGAATTGAGTGCCTTGGTCGGTAACAATTTCACAAGGGACACCGAAGCAAGTAAACATGTCTTCATAGATAAATTCGACAATAGACTTCTCTGTAGCTCTGAATAGGGATTTCGCCTCTACCCATTTGGTGACATAGTCCGTACAAACCAAAATATGGTTCTTCCTGTGGGACATGGGTGAAATTGGTCCTACAAAGTCGAGGGCCCATTTTTCGAAGGGTTCTATCATAACTTGGGCATGAAAAGGCATTTCGTCAGCTGGCGTAGGTCTTCCTATCCTTTGGAAACTATCACAACTTCTCACATACTTAGCAGCATCTTTGAAAATGCTAGGCCAATAGTAACCCAAATGTAGTACCTTATATGTTGTACGTTTGTCAGAAAAATGGCCACCACATGGTCCATCATGACAACTTTACAGTATATCAGGTACCTCATCCTCTCGGACACATCTACGAATAATCAAATCAGGACATGTGTGAAAAATATCATGACCAACCCAAGAGTAATTAACACTTTGTGTAATAATTTTCCGCTTTTCATGAGGTGACAAATGAGACGGTAACTTCCTAGTAGCCATATAGTTTGCTATATCTGCAAACCATGGGGTGTTGACAGATAGAGAAAACATATGCTCATCTGGGAAACTATCATCTATAGGGATATCATCATCCTCATTTTTTATTTGGGAAAGAAATTCAGCTACTACATTATCCTTTCTAGGTCAGTCAAGCACAGTGATATTAAATTCTTGCAATAACAAGAGCCACCTAGTCACTCGGCCATTAGTTATAGGTTTATTCATGAGGAATCTAATGGTAGAATGATCCGTGTGTAAAAATACTTCATAACCTGTAATGTAATGACGAAACTTGTTAATAGCATGAACAACGGCCAAGAATTCCTTCTCAGTGACTGTGTAGTTCAACTTGGCAGGGGACAATTTCTTGCTTACAAAATAAATGACATAGGACTGTTGGTCCTCTTTCTTCCCTGATACCCCTCCTATTGCGATATCATAGGCATCAATGGATATATGAAATGGGAGAGTCCAATTGGGCCCTCTAAGAACTGGTGCCACAAACAACTTAGCTTTCAGGGTTTCAAAGGTAGTTTGACACTGCTCAGTCCAAACAAAATCAACATCTTTTATTAGTAATCCAAGCATAGGTGCAACAATCTTTGTAAAATTTTCAATAAACTGACGATAATATCCGACATGTCCAAGAAATATTCTCACCTCTTTTTGAGTCTTGGGGGGTGGAAGTCTGACGATGACCTCAATATTTGCAGAATCGACTTTTATCCCTTCAGATGAAACATGATGTCCTAGAACCACTCCCTCGGTTAACAACATTTTGCATTTTTCATGACTTAGAGATAGGGTCATTTCCTGGCATCTGATGAGGACTTTTTCTAAGTTGTCTAAGGCTTCCTGGTAAGTGTTACCATAGACTATGAAGAAATCCATGTAGACCTCCACACAATCATGAATAAGATCAACAAATATCCCTAACACTGCTTGTTGGAATGTGGTAGGAGCATTACACAATCCAAATGGTAAGACCCTATAGGCATAGGTGCCCCAAGGACAAGTAGAGGTAGTCTTGTCCTTGTCCTCGGGTTCTATAAGAATCTGGTTGTACCCACTGTACCCATCTAGAAAGGAAAAATACTTCTTTCCAAACAAGGTATCTAGAACTTGGTCAATGAAAGGGAGAAGAAAGTAGTCTTTCAGAGTGGCTTTGTTTAGTTCCCAGAAATCAACACAAATTCTCCATTTCCCAGTCACTTTATTTGGAACCACTACAAGCGGGGATACCCACTTACTAACGGAGATGGGATAAATGAATCCGACATTTAACAACTTTTGGATTTCCTCCTTGACTATATCTTTAAGTGTTGGGTTCATCCTTCTTTGGGGTTGCCTAACATGTGTTACTTCCCCCTGGGTATATATGTGATGGATGCATGTGTCGGGGTGTATACCCTTCATGTCAGTGTATTGCCAGGCAAATTCTCCTGATTATTTTTTAAGGATATCTACTAACTATTTCTGTTGGTTTGCATCTAGCACGGAGTTTAAATGTAAAAAAATTTCATGGAATAATCTCATAGGGAATAGTATAATACATGGTAGACTCATCTATATCGAAGACAAAATGGATGGATCTAATTGTTCTTGAAATTCTTCCCCAAACATATATTCAAATTGGGGAAAGGATTGTGGAAAATCCACACATGTGTTAGCATAAATGAACTGGTTTAGCACATTTTCTGTTGTGTGCTCCTGAAGTGCCCATGCATGGTCACTTGGTAATACAGGTTCTTCCCAATATTAGTTCTCGTATGGACATTCAAGCCACCATAGATTCTCCATAATAGGTTGAGTTGGAGGGTAAATGGTGAGATTTTGAATAGAGAGACCATTTGAGATGGTCATTTCTCCTTATCTACAACCAATAAATGCATTGGTTGTGGCTAGCCAAGGTCCTCCCAAAATAAAGGGATGAAATTTGGTAGGATCCTTTGAATGAATGAAGATAAAATCTATCGGGTACTCCCATGAGGCTAAAGTAACCATGATATCATCTAAAATCCCTTCAGGTATAACCCTAGTCTTATCTACTAATTCCAAAATGGTTGGGGTAGGTCGAAGAAGAGTTTGTAACTGTAATTGTTCCAAGGTAGTAGCGGTCATAATATTGATGGTTTCCCCTAGGTCTATGAGAGTGTTTCCAATGGAGACCTCATTAATAGTTATAGTCACTATGGGGTTTCCTGGGTTCCCATATTTTGCTATTTTTGGTTGCTCTGATATGTATTCGAAAAGTCCTCCTATCAAGTGTACTGTAGGGGGATATTTTTGCTTCCTACTTGGCTTCTTGATACACAATTATTTGACTACCTTAATGTATATTGGAATGTCTTTGATGGCCTGAAGCAGAGGAATCTTGACACAAATATTTTTCAATTCATTCAAAATGTCAAATTCCGGTCGGGTGGTAGGTTTCTCGATTACCAATCGGTCTGGATAAGGAGGAACCTTCATAATTTGTGAAGGTTCATTTTGGGGAAGCTTGGGTTCTTGGTTCTTCGAGATAATAACATCTTCCCACCTAGTGTCATCCGTGGGTTGTTTGGTGGTTTCTTCTTCTTCTTCTTCCTAGATGACCATTGAAGGTCTCTGCCTATGTAGAAATTTTCCCGATCTTAGTTGAATTTCCTATAATGGAACATGAGTAATAACATATGTTGGGAAGGCCTACATCTCAACATTGTGAAGAGGTTGAGGGGGCTTATTATTAGGATTCAACACTAGTTGTGTCGGTAATAGTGTTGGTCTCGGGGAGCTTGTATTTTGATATTGTAGTGGTGGTTGTTGTGGAATAGGAGGTAAAGGTGGTGGAACAAAACCTGGCAGAAGCTGCAGAGTGTTCGGTGGGAACTAAGGATACGGATGGTTGGACATAGGGATAGGTGGATCTTGAGGGTTTCCTTGGTTATGTCCTCTCCATCCTTGAAAGAAAGGATGTTGGTACTGAGTAGACCAGTTTTGCCAACCTGATGGGTTCCACTATTGTTGTTGTTGATAATAGGGTGGAACTTGGGATTGTAGATTCGGGTATGTGGGTTGATTCCTAAGCTGCCATGGCCTCCTAGGTGCATAAGAAGACTCCCCAGGATATCCACTCCTATAGATGGCTAATAAATCGGTCAATGATGGACATTTTTAAGTTACATGGTCTTTTGTACATAATCCACAAACTGTAATGTTATTTAATGGGCATTCTCTTGAGGAATGCTCCCTCCTGCATCTTGGGCAATATATGCTCATTGCTGCATTTTCCTCCTCCTGTTTCTTTTTTATTTTTAGGGTGTCCAACTGGGAACCTATTGTGCTTAAGATATCTATCTTGAAGTTCTCTAAGAGGTTCCCTATCTCTTCTCTTGTGATACCACCTGAACTAACTGGTTTTAAGCTTCTATTGTAAGGGTCTCGAACATCCTTTCCTGTTTTGGTTCTACTCCTTGAGTAATTTTTACACATTTCACATATTTCAGCAAATGGTTTATGAGAGATGTCACCTGATGCCATCAGGTTAAGCATCTCTAGATATTCTTTTGAAATTCCTTTAAGGAAAAGATCCCTAATTGCATCCTCTGGGAGGTCATGGTATTTTGACTTCTGGGAGATATAACCAAATCTTTCCATATAATCTTCGAGGGTCTCATCTTCTAATTGTTTGATTTTAAAGATGTCATTATGAGACTCTTTGGTTTTGCAGTAGTCTTGGTACTTCTTAAGAAATATTTCTTTCATGGCTTCCCAAGACCTAATACTAGATTCTCCCAATCCCATGAACCATCTTAGTGCAGAGTCTTTGAGGGTGGCAGGACAAAGTTTTAGTTTCTAAGCATCTTGTATGTAGTTGTAGCTCCTACATAAGATGTCAAATTCGAATAGGAAGGTGTCTGGATCTTCACTATTTTTACCGTAAAAGGTAGGCAGTGATGAGAGAGGAATATTCTTCATGTTGACATTTGGAGTGGTGCCTAAAATCGGAAACCTGAAGGTAGTTTCGGTTTGGTTTCCAGATTCTTCTTCCTCCCCATGTCTTACATTGTTATGGTCTTCTTGATCATCCATATTGGTTTGATTTCCAAAAAGAGAGTACCTAGGTGGTTTTATATTTGAAGAAAACAAGGTTTCCCTTTGATGGAAAGGTCTTCCTATGGATTGGATGTCTGGGACTCTACTCGAGCCGGTTGATACTATTGGTGCCAAAGTTTCTATGTCAATTTGAGAGATGATTACATTTTTTGAACTACCAAACAAAATATTCATCTGTTCAGGGTCTATGATGTCCTTAAAATTAGGGTCCGCTGGTGGTGGTGTAAAAGAAAAGGTTGTATTGTTTGGTTCTGTGGAAGACTCAAGTGGTCTTGCCTCCTTTCCTAATATCAATTTATTGTTCTATAGTGCTCCCTGTGTTAGTCTCTTCAGAGACTATTTTAGGTCTTTGAGTTGAGCTAGCTTCTGTTTTTCGGTATGGGTCTGCGGATTTTATAAGTGGAACGTTCCTTCCCCCAAAGAGATTGGAACAAACCTTGGTTGAAAGGTCTGATTTTGATTTAATGCATCTACCTTGTGGATCTCTAGGTCTATTCATGAAAGAATGAAAAAACAAAAATAAAAACTACCATTGGGTTTGCGAGAACCTGCTATAGCACATGTGCAGGTTCTTACCTCTCGTCTTAAATCTCTCTCGCCACCAATCTAATGCTAAGGTCTAAGAATGATCTATCTCCTAACTACTTATTACCTTCAGACACCTCCCTGACAATGGCGCCAAAAATGATGGGTGTTGTATATGCACTAAAAACACACTAAAAACCCTCAATTAAATTGTCAACCCAGGGTGAGTAAACTTAGAGTTGTAGAAAAATATATKCCAAAGGTAGAAGGGATGATAGTAGTATAGTCTAACTAAGGAAGGTAGCTATCTAAGGCTAATCTATTCAAGCAAACCTATCTAATGAACAAACCCTACTAAGCAAATTGAAACTATGTAAACTAAGTACTTTTGGGMCAAGGATCGATGGATAGTTTTAAGAAAGAAAGTAAAAACCCTACTTGAAGCAAACTAGTTCATAACAATAAGAAAAATAAACTATTTAAGCATAATAAACAAATGACAAAAGAAAACTTCTTTAACTTGCCAACCTATATTCAATGAGTAACTACCCTATGAAAGAAAATAAATAAACAAGCAAGCAAAGACACCTAACTAACCTACTAAAGCAAGTAAACAAGTAAGCAAAGASAACTATCTAACCTACTAAAGCAATAGACAAGTAAGCAAACACAACTAACTAACCTGCTAAATCAAATAGACAACTAACTACTGCAAACAATCAAATTAAAACTTCTCATTGAACAAATATCTAGCCTAAGAGGCAAGTGGACTAAATTCTTAATTTAAAACTATTTCTAATTAATGAAAGGAAATCTATTTAATTGAAAGCAAGAAGAACTAACAACTAATCTTGAACCTATGATAAGCAAATTGTTCTTTAATCTATCAAAGCAAAAGACTATCTATCCTACAACAACAATAAAACTATCTTCTAAGCTATGAAAGAAAGAAACTATATCTTCTAATCTATGAAAGCAGGAAACTAGATATTTTAACCTATGAAAGCAAGAAAACTATCCTTTAACCTATGAAAACAGGAAAACTATCTTTTAACCCATGAAAACTCAAATATAGTGTTGGTGGTTGTGTGAATGTCTCTGGTGTCGTATGATATCTCGATGACACTTGAAAACAAAAGATAATTCAAGCGATATAAGCTCAATACTAATCTCAATAGCAAAGTGAAAGGTATGGATTAAACAATCCAACGAGAATTTAGCCATGACAAGAACAATTGTCAATTACCCTGCATATTTATTAACCATCAACAATATAACGAGATCATCATTGTACTTTTATACTATGTAAGCAAAACTAGATTCAACCATTAACTAAGAAATATAATTGCAATTTAATTCTAGAAAGAAAATTACATAAATTGAAAACTATGCTATATCTACTCTAACAATTCAAATTGCAATAAGAAAATGCTTAAAAACAGAAATTAAAACATGACATTAAAAAGTAAACTAATCAACTACATTAATCAACAACTAGCTAAGCCAATTGTACATAAAAATGAAATAAGCAAGCTATGATTAAAAACTGAAATCAATCCTATCCATCCATCAAATCCTTATCGAAGAAAGCTCAAATAAAAAACTTTGTTCTATTCTAATTAAAACTCCATTTTAAACTTGATTCTAAAATCATAAATAAAGACGTAATCTAATATATATAACTACACATGGGGTTAGTCTAGGGATCTGCAGATCCGTTCCTAACTACAATATTAATGCATGCTAACACAATTCATCATACTAACCTGCAAAAGAGAGTCAAAGCAATTAAATTAACAACAAACTAATTAACATAATAAAAATGCATGTACAGGAAAATGAAGAGAACAACTAAACTAGGAAATGCATAAACAAACACAAAGATAGTTACCAGACTATTGGTGGGCCCCCCAACAAGTCGTGGTTACTTTCTAAAAGCACACCACGTGCTTAGCAAGATGAATTCACCATAAAAACTCAAAAACACAGTTCTTGTATAATCTGGCAATGTAAAATGACAAAACAGAGTAAAAATGTATTTCTACCTATCACACTGATTCTTCTGCTACTTAACTTATGTCTGACCACCTCGGTGGTATTTATAATGTTTACAGACCAAGTGGTCGACCACAGGAGGGTCGAACCACTTCTAAATTCGACAATTTGCATTAAATGATGCCCTAACTGATAAAACAGAGCGAGCCAATAATTTCCCTCTTGAACAACTAAAATTGAGTTGTCGGAAGTTCAATAGCTGGAGGGGATAAGCACGAACAAAACCCACGTTCCCGATTCGCCCATCACTGGCCGCCAATACCATAACTGCCAAGTCGCCCTCCATTTTTGTGCAATACGCAGTGCTGGACAGAGTGATGGAACGAGTGCTGGAAGGAGTGTCGAACTGAGTGTCGAAAGCAGAAACATGGAGCGTTTTCTCCCTGTAACACCAAAAAACATGAATTGGATCCTTGGAAGCATAAAAACATGATGAATTATACTCAATACAATCATTAAACATGAATTATACGTACCTGGTGTAGATCATACTGTTTTAATATAAAATTATTCAAAAAGCTTCTTCAAAACATGAAAAACACATATGTACATCTGGCAAAAAGTGTCTAATAACTGTCATAAATTGATCATTTCTCGGGCCCAACACCATGCATTTCCTTGCCTTGCCTTTCCTTCACTTTCCATGCCATGCCTTACCTTTCCTTGCCTTTCCATGCATTCACTTTCCTTGGCTTGCCTTGCCATACCATGCCTTCCCATGCCTTTCCTTTCCATGCCTTGCCTTGCCTTGTCATGCCTTGCCTTGCCTTTGCATGCCTTGCCTTTGCATGCCTTGCCAAGCCATGCCTTGCCTTGCCTTAGCTTTGCATGCCTTTCCATGCCTTGCCATTCCTTGCATTTCCTTTCCTTTCCATGATTTTCCTTCCCATGCCTTGTCTTGCCTTGCCCTCCCATGCCTTTCCTTTCCATGCCTTTCCATGCCATGCCTTGCCTTGCCTTCACTTTCCTTCAATTTCCATGCCATGCCTTGCCTTGCCTTCCCATTCCTCGCCTTGCCTCGCCATGTCTTCCCATGCCTTGCCTTGTCATGCCTTGCCTTACCTTTCCATGCCTTACCATGCCATGCCATGCCTTCCCATGCCTTGCCTTGCCATGCCTTTCCTTTCCTTACCTTGCCTTGCCATGCCTTCCCATGTCAGTTAGGGACATTTGGCCAATTTGGTCGGGGGGCACAAAATCCAAACTGAGTGGAATAATGGAGTTTTGTAAGCTCCTATAAGTCTATTTGGCCAAGCCCACAAGACTATACTATCCACAAATTCCCGATGTAATGTTCTTGAAAATCAACCTCCTCTTCTGAAATTGCACTATGCTTCATTGAGCAAAACTAGTGTTGGAGACACCCCAAAAAACGATTTTCCAGTGGAATAAATGACAACAGAAAGCCCCCACTAGCTGAAACCTGGTGCTCTAGATCCAATGCAACTGACGGTTCATCCATCCGAGTCCTGGTTTGAGTTTTATCGTGAGTTGAAACTCACCTCCTCAAGCCATTTAGGGACATGTGGCCAATTTGGTCCGGGGACATAAAATCCAAACTGAGTGGCATAATGAAGTTTTGTAAGCTCCCACAAGTCTATTTGGCCAAGGCCCATGCGACTACACTACCCAAAAATTCCCAACACAATGTTATTGAAAATCGACCTCCTCTTCAGAAATTGCACTATGCCTCATTGAGAAAAACCCTAGTTCTAAAGATACTCCAACAAACGATTTTTCGGTGGACGGGATGATAGCGGAGGGGCCCTACTAGATGAAACCCGGTTCTATGGATCCAATGAAACTGACGGTTCATCCGTTCGAGACATGGTTTGAGTTTTATCATGAGTTGCAACTTGCCTCCTCAAGCCATTTAGGGACATGTGGCTAATTTGGTCCGGGGGCATAAAATCCAAACCGAGTGGCATAACGAAGTTTTGTAAGCTCTCACAACTCTGTTTGGCCAAGGCCCATGCGATTAAACTACCCACTAATTCCCGAAACAATGTTATTGAAAATCGACCTCCTCTTTAGAAATTGCACTATGCCTCATTGAGCAAAACCCTAGTTCTAGAGATACTCCAACAAACAGTTTTCCGGTGGACGAAATGATAGCGAAGGTGCCCCACTAGCTGAAACTTGATGCTCTAGATCCATTGCAATTGACGGTTCATCAATTCGAGACCTGGTTTGAGTTTTATTGCGATTTGTAGCTCACCTCCTCAAGCCATTTAGAGACATGTGGTCAATTTGGTCCGGGGGCGTAAAATCCAAACTGAGCAGTATAACGAAGTTTCGTAAGATCCCCCAAGTCTATTTTTCCAAGGCCTGCGTGACTACACTACCTACAAATGCCTGACAAAGTGTTCTTGAAAATCGACCTCCTCTTAAGGAATTGCACTATGCCTCATTGAGCAAAACCCTAGTGTCGAAGATACTCCAACAAATGATTTTTAGTGGATGGAATGAAAGGGAAGGGTCCTCACTAGCTAAAAATCAGTGCTCCGGATCCAATGCAACTGACAGTTCGTCCATCTGAGTCCCGGTTTGAGTTTTATCCCGACTTGAAACTCCCCTCCTCAAGCCATTTAGGGACATGTGGCCAATTTGGTTTGGGGGCATAAAATCCAAACCGAGTGGCATAACGAAGTTATGTAAGCTCTCAAAAGTCTGTTTGGCCAAGGCCTAGACAAATACACCACCCTCAAATTCCCGAAAAAATGTTCTTGAAAATCAACCTCCTCTTCAGAAATTGCACTATGCCTCATTGAGAAAAAACCTAGTGGCAGAGATACTCCAACAAATGGTTTTATGGTGGACGAAATGACAACAGATGGACCCCACTAGCTGAAACCCGTTTCTCCAAATCCAATGCAACTGACGATTCGTCCATCCGAGTTGTGGTTTGAGTTTTATCCTGAGTTGCAACTCGCCTCCTCAAGCCATTAAGGGACATGTGGCCAATTTGGTTCAGGGGCATAAAATCCAAACTGAGCGGCATAATGGAAAGGAAAGGAAATGCAAGAAAAGGAAAAGCAAGGAAAGACAAGGAAATCAAAGGCAAGATGTTAAGCCTTAATATTGGCTCATTACCCCTTAATTGGGGCATATTACATTAGTAATGCTATTTTATTTATGTCGGCTTTATTCCATTAGTTGTAATTATACCTCCTAGTCTTCTATATATACCAAGGAAACATTTTCATTTGGAATCATCTTGGAATTGTACATTTATGTGGGCATAAGGAGGTTGCCCCCTCGAAGAGACTTATTATCTGAATTTCTCTCTTTTTCAAGGCGTTGAGTACTTATTCTGAGGTTTTTCTATTCTATATTGATATTTGGTTCTTAACATATGGTATCAGAGCTCAAGGTCTTGGGGTTTCACTACTACATTTGAGACACCTTGGATTTTCTCTATAAATGTTTGTCTAAAATGTTTCAGAAGGAACGGATTGGGGGATATTTAGTAGACAGATCAAGGTACTTTGGGTTAAAATTTCAGCTCCTGAGACCTTATAATTTCGGAGATACAACCTATGAAAGATAGGGTTTTGGAATCATCATGAACTGAGTCATTGCAGAATTTTCGCTATAAACTTTTTTCTGTAACGTTTCAGACCCTGAACTCCAGAAGATATTCACAGAAATTAGTAAGGTATCTGTGGTAAAAATTTCATCTTCTGGGTCGTCTTACATTTGTAGATACACCCTGTGGAAGATAGGGTACCTGACAAGTCCTATTGACTAGTCTCAAGAAGGTGTTCCAGGTAAAACAATCATAAGTTCTTCCTAGAGTATCCAAATTGAGTGAGACTAGTTGCATTGGATAGTGGAAATTCTATAGTATTTCTGGTACGAGTTTCATAGTTTTATATCAATTATTTTGTGCGGGGAATGGTATACAAGTGACATCTCCCAGAAAGGTCAAAAATCAACAGGTTGTGGGGAAGTTACTGTAAATTCCACTTGGCACATCCAATTTTGATCAGACTTGTGACATTGCAGAGAAAAAATATCATAGAACTACAAAAAATAAAGTTTCATACCCAAAAGGGCCGAAACTTTGGAGATACAGCAGAAGAAATATTGTCTAGCAGAACCACCTCAAAATCAAGGTTCAAAAGTGATACTTGGCCAACATGCCACCCAAAAAGGGAACTTCTGCACCAAATAAGCCTCCAAATAATCCTACATGGAATCTTAATGAAGGTGAAGAAATGTGTAGGGACATAAATGATTTACAAAAGAAGATAGTAACAAAAGATGAACTACAAGAGATGATGGAGGGTTTAAAAGGGGAGATCATGGAAGGATTGAAAAATTTCATAATAGAGAGGACACCTGAAAGTGAAAATGTATTCCATGAAATTCATGATGAGGACATCAGGAAGGTGAATCAAGAATGGAGAAATTCCAACTTTGGGTTGAAGACCAACCACGTTCCTAAGATCGATACGAGGACATCTGATGGAAAGGACCCAATCACATGCATACTTCAGATGGAGCAATTCTTTGATCTACATAATGTGCCACATACACAAAAGGTACGAATTGTTTCTTTATATTTAAACCCCAATCAATTTGTATGGTATCGATGGCTTTGTTCTCGCAAATCACTCGTCACTTGGACAATTTTCACGGAAGAAATGATAGCACACTATGAGGATACAAGGAGAAATACCTTCTTTAGCCAATTGATAAATCTCAAGCAAAA
>SNQJ01S0037591.1:102431-122962 GCA_010110895.2 Picea sitchensis | reverse complement strand
TTGGTCCATTTGTCTCTATTTTTCATTTTTTTTATATGCTCATAGTTTTTATTAGTTTTAGTTTAATTCTTGTTAATAGCTTTTTTGTTTTTCTTTCTAACCTTTTACCTTACAGCTGTCATGCCTAGCAGAGCCCAACTGGGCATGTAAGCACTCTTAATTTTCTCACCTAGTGACGAATTGGGTGCAAACATAAACAATGAAATAAAAAGAGGGATTTTTCATCACAACTATGACACACATACATTGTATATACAATGTAGAACCTGAAAGAAAAATAAATAAAGGTTGATGCAAACTTAAAACTTGTGTCAACCAATTTGGTTACTTTGAAAGAAAAATAGGGTTTATGGTTTACATGATGAATTCATGATGGAAACAAGTGGGTTTCTGAGTCAAATTTGACTCCATAAACCCTCCCATATCATTAAGGCATGCAAATAGTCTATCCATGTCAAATTTCATTGCATACAAAAATAGTTCGAAAAAAATTCAGCATTGGCCCCATTCATAGGTCATTGTTTCCCATGTCTAGTCCTAGTACAATTTATGTTCATTGTTCCTTTTAAAATTTGTTCGACAGTACACACGTTCCCGCATCTAGTACTACAAGGGCATATTTTTATGGTGTTGATTAATCAATGGAATAAAAAGAGGGATTTTTCATCACAACTATGATACACATACATTGTATATACAATGTAGAACCTAAAATAAAAATGAAGAAAGGTTGATGCAAACTTAAAACATGTGTGAACAAGTTTTTGTACTTTGAAAGAAAAATAGGGTTTATGGTTTACATGATGAATTGATGATGGAAACAAGTGGGTTTGTGATCAAATTTTAGTCCAGAAACCGTCCCATATCATTAAGGCATGCAAATAGTCTATCCATGTCAAATTTTAGTACATATAGAAACAATTTGAAAAAATTTCAACGTTGGCCCCATTCACAGGTCATTGTTGCCCATGTCTAGTCCTAGTGCATTGAATTTTCGTTGTTCCTTTTAAACTTCATTCGACAGTACACACATTCCCACATCTAGTACTGTAAGGGAATATTTTTATTGTGTTGATTAAACAATGAATGAAAAAGAGGGATTTTTCATCACAACTATGACACACATACATTGTATATACAATTTAGAACCTGAAAGAAAAATGAAGAAAGGGTGATGCAAAATTAAAACTTGTGACAACCAATTTGTGTACATTGAAATAAAATAGGGTGTATGGTTTACATGATGAATTGATGATAGAAAAAAGTGGGCGTTGTTGACGGGCGAAATTGACCGTCCGTCAACTGAGAGAGTGGAACTGGTCTGGGGTTGTCTAATAACCCAAGCCATTTGGAATGAACCACCCTGACGGGTTTAGAGGCTCCGTTAGATGATCTAAGGTCCTAGGAAAACCAAAGAGAAAACTAATCTATACTAACTAATCTAACTAAAACTAAACTAACTAAAACTAAATAAAACAAACTAACTAACTAACAATGAATAAAACAAACTAATAAACTAACCTAATTACAACTAACTATATATATACAATCTACCAACTACTACTATACTAACTTTAATTAATTAACTATCTAACTACTAACTGAAATATAACTTATTCACAAAATGTACAATATCTACAATTAACAGATTTGAATAAAACCTGTGAAACTCATTTATATTTTGTCCTAAAACAGAAAGGAATATTTTTGTTGATTTTATGACTTTATGAACAGAAATAAAACAAAAATATAACTAAACTAAAACACTAATCTAAACTAAAAATATATCTAACTACACTACTAAAAAATATACTAAACAAATAAATAGCAAACTTACCTGGAAATGTTCCAGATTTGTCCTCTATACAATGGTTGTCTTAGCAGATCGGAGGGAGGAAACCCACACCGAATTATACAGGAGATTTTCGTAAACGATAAGCTGCAGTGCTCCACAAGTTTGATTACAGGACAAACAAGACATAAAAAATCATAACAATTATATGATTTATAAATTTATGCAATTAGGTAAACCTGTTATGCAGAAACTTATACTTAATAATTCAATTGATGAAGAAGAGAAATCTGTCTTTCACAAACTGAATCAAGTAATTGTTATGTTTTTAAATACTGGAAGAAATCAGATATGGATTATATTGATTAAATCATATCATTTGCAAAAGATTAAGATAGCTAAAGTAGTCATTAACCAAATGCAAATTGATACACATAAACATGAAACAAAATATTGATATTATGAAAAGATAAAGTTGTAGAAGAACATCAATTTCTGTCTCAGTCTGTATTAAAATTCCATATCCTTGTTCTCCCACCAACGAGGATGATCCTTATTACAAAAATAATAAGTATTTATAAGTTTTCCACAGGGTAAAACCTCCCTATGGAAGTTATAAAATTGTTTACATAAATTTGGGAATATATCCCATGTTTAACTAAACTAAGAAACTAAAATAAAAGTAAAACATTCAAATATCCTCTAAACTGTCCATCAAGTTCCATGCAATTCGAATTTACCTGAAACAGGTCAGAAATAGACAAGTTAGAAGGGTCCTTTATTAACAAAATGATAAAAATTAAATTCTATAGACTAGCTACAGAATCCTCTGATTCTCCTTTTTATTAATAAATGATAAAATTAAATTCTATAGACTAGTTATTAATCCTCCTCGACTCTCAGAAATGGTCTAAAATAACACACGTAATCGTAAATAAATTAATTGAAAATCTTTAAAGAATCTAAATTCAATTACCATCCAATCACTATTTGAAAACGAATAATTCAATTTGAAGTTGTTATACCATTTGAAATCAAACAGGATTAAAATCATTCAACCAAATACAGTGATAGGTGTACTCTGTTTCTTTTATTATCACCAAATTGAACGAACATAATAATAATCAACAGTTATGAAATAGTTTAATATCCAATTGAAATCAACATAATCGAAACAAATAGAAAACACTCATTAAGTTGCTTATCATCAAGAGATATGATCAAATCAAACAAAAGATTATTTTTAAATCGCTATAAATGTAATGTCAGCAAACGATTCATACCACGAAGGATCAATTCAAACCAACGGAAAATCAAATCAAATGCACTCATACCGTGATCGACAACCGCGACGAGTTCATATTGTGATATTCTATTGCTTGTTTTAAAAATGTAAGCAGACAAGATCAATTTACCCAGATTAAATCATTTCAATCAAATCCTAATTCTAACCGCTCAATCTATTTCGTTTTGCTAAATTTAAAATCAATCGTGAAAGCGTCGCAATTATACTCGAAATACAACTCATACAACAATTTTGCAAACTCAGAATGAGAGCATATATACTTCATCATCAATCTGTTCATCTAATGAATGTTAATAAACTTACATAAGGATCAACATCACAACAACCAAATCGTTTGCCAATCACAGTGTTTAAATCATAACGAGATCATAATCATATTCTAAATTGAACATGAAAAACTTCCTGTTCAAATCGGATGTCCAATCCAGTTGAAAACAAACCATCAAACGATCGAATCAAATCCGAATTGAAACCAATCAAAATATCTATGAGCGAATCATACATCAAATCAAAATTTCGTTTATTTTTAGCAAAACGAAAACAATATACAGGATGGACACCGAATGGCAGAGCCATTTTGAATGAGAGATGAGCTATTCAATATCAAAATCCTTTACCACCCCGTGATAGCTTAATGCAGGACTCGGGCCGGACAGTGGAGTGAGGATTTTGAAGAATAAATCTCAAAGAATGCATATTGCACTCGCACGTATGTTCCAGCCACTGAAAATTGACCTTTAAAACAAGATCTAGATCTCTGTAGTAACTCACTTTCAGAGAAACCGAAAATGAAGGTGAAGGCTAAAAACGGTTCGGTTTTCAAACGGCTTGATTCATTCAAAACCGTCTTCTTAATCGCTTCACCGCAAAAACGCGACTCATAAGGCACTACTAAGCGCCTTGCTAGCCTTCTCCTGAAAAATGGAACCAACCTGACCGCGAACACCATGGGGTTCAATTTTCCTTCAGATAAGAGAGAACATACAGTGGATAGGAGTTTGGGTAGGGTTTGGACAAGGTATACGAAGGACCAAAAACTCAGAGATTTCCCCAAAAAAATCAACAGAGGTAACCCCAGATACAAGGCAGGCATTAATGCCAAAGTGCGCGAGGGTAGTGGAGTTATTCACCGCCATGCATATTAGTTATTATGCCAAAGTACAACCACCGCTTATCATAGCTGTTCAACCACTATAGCATAGTTCGAAAATCACGTTGCTTGGCTAACCAATGAAACAAATCCAGAAGCGTATAAACAATGCTGAAAATCAAAACATTTTGCCATAGTTTCAAACCATCAATATTCAATTAGAAACCAAAAACAAATAATTAACCATGCGCCAATGTATTGTAATCGCCTATATCAAAAGTTTGACCAACGTACCAATAGTTTTGTAAACACAAACATAGGTATCATATCAAATATATATGTGAAAGATTTACCCATAACGCCTATGCATTGTCAGGAAACCAATGGTTAAATAGGCCAAATAAAAACATGTAACTCCAAAGCATCACAATCCTAATGAAACCAAGTCACATAATCAATCGAAAAATGTCCACCGAGTAATACCGAAATTTTTTCCAGCTACAAAATGATAAGTGAAATGTAAGCACAAAGGGCATATCAATAAGAAGGATGACGATACCAAACAATGATTCTAATGGTGATCCTTTGATGGGACTAAGTTTTCACGCTTTACATTCAAGCAGGAAAACAAACAAAGATAGGCTGCTAGTTGGTGCTAGCTTAGGCAAGAATAAAAGTTGCCTCATTTGAAATTTTGCGACGGAAAATCAATGTTTGTTAAACATTGGTGTAGGTAGCTTATAAGACAATGAAAATGAATTATCAGCCAAATAATGATGACATTGACCGGTAGAAGAAGCATTCAAAAGAAACAAATTTAGATTATGACAACAAAGAAAAATTTCAACTCAAAATTAACAAACTTAAAAATCATATATAAACATCATCATTAACCAATTATTCTAGCAGTATTTCAAAAGATGAAAACCCGATAACAGTCTTAAGATTAGTAAGTCACAATATTAAAGATAAAAATCACCATCATATGAGCCACCGCCATTAAGCCGTCCATAGCCTCAGGGCAGGAGCCACATTTCTAACCCACTCCCATTACATCCGTATCCCATTAAGAAGTTCTGGATCGGAATAAAGGACATTAAAGTGTTTTTTTTCAAATTTTCATATACCCAACATTGTTTCACTGCTTAGGCCTGCTCAGCACTCGACGAAGTTGTCTTGGCTGCCATGCATGCATTTACTCGTTTCCAACAGACTTGTTCAAGATCCTCGGCTGGGGTTTTACAAGCACTTCCCACAACCCCATTAGTAATTTATTTTGTTTTTTTCTTTATAGATATATATATTTGATGGGTGGGACGCCGAAAATCATGATTCTTCTCATATTTTTTTTATTTTTTGAAACCTCCTAATTTTAGGACTGTTCCTATTTAGGATCCTGAGATGTTTTATTGACAAAAACAACTTCCTAAGACAAAGAGACATCTTCTGAGTCATTCCTTACAGAAAAGGGATCAGAATAAAAGATAATAGATGATCATGACACACTTTACTCAGATCAAATCAATCAACTTCTTTCAACAAATGTGACTTTGCCGCCACAGATGTAAATTTTATAAGTATATAATTGATGTTTACACAATTTCTCAACATTTATTTCAGAGAAAGGATTTTCAGTTTTCCTTGTCTATTAGTTCAATAATGTGTAATGTGTATTTCCAAAAGAAAAAACTGTAAGCATAAGGGAGAAATAAAACCACACCAAATAAAAAAAAATTGGAAATAAAAGAAATCCAAACAACAAAACAAAAACAAATATGAATGTAAGGAAAACTCATGCAACAATCCCCTGAAACCGAAAAGAAAGTAGGAAAATCTTGAATAATGGGAAAGTAAATATACTCTTGTACCTTAAGCTAGGGTTGATTTTGATTTATTTATCTCTTTACCTTCCATTTAGTATTTTCATGACGATATCGAGTTTTGAAAATAAACGCTCAACTAGAAGTAAAGAGAAAAGGATCAAGAGGACTTCCTATAATAGTCGATTATGGTTCTCATGGTAGCTCCACTTGCATGCATGAATGGCCATTACAAAGAGAAATAGTGAGAATCAAACCGAAAGAAACCTATTCCTAAACCTACCCTAACTATTAAATAAAACAGAATACTACGTGAAGTCATGTTTCCAATGTAGTCATCGGAGTAACTCTAATCCTGCAATGGAAACAAGATCAATCGTTACTAATAAGAATGGTAATATATCAACAAAATGATAAACATATCACACTTACCTTCATAATCATCATCTAGAAAACAAAGTAAGTACGATCTTACCCCTTCCTTTGAATATTCTTGTTGTATGAATCCTCCGCCATTATGCTAACTTCGTCGGGATAAGGGTCATAATGGCATAGATGCGTGTAAGTGATTTTGAAAATTGTGATTATGAGGAAATGGAATAACCATCATCCAAGGCCGAAATGCCCCATCCCCCTGAAAATTCTCCAAGTGTTCAACAATTTATTCACATGAAGGATCTAAAAGAAATATGTCACCTACTCCAAGATATTTAGGTAAAAAGAAAGCAAGCTCAACTTTATTCTTTATTGTGAATTTTTTTTACATATGAATATTCAATCCATCCTAAGATCCCACACAAAAATGCGGATGCAAACCATGACTGTGAAGGAAACAAATATACCAATGGAAAGCTCATCATATGAGGATTCGCACCGACAGGGGATCACCGGTTTGAATTTTTCCTTCAATGCGATTGATCATTTGAAAACGTGAAGCATCAACATTAAGAGATTCGCCAAGTAAAGAACGAGTATGAAACTTAGAATGTTTGATCTCCATTAAATAAAATGCATTTTCTTTTTCAACAATAAACTGTAAAATCATCTCGCAACATAACCTTTTCCCATGTGAGTGATGAAAATGAACAAGCATCAAATCCAAGTTTAACAATGTTAGGTTTGGAATTGATTTCACCTAAATCCTAGCATATCGAAAGGATATGATTATGGTGGAAAAGATTAGTATGTTGTAGGTAAGATGTGTCAAGTCCAACAGAGTCTAGGAATAGATGAGGATATAAAGAATAAAAGGAATGAATAAGCAAATAAAAGAATCTCTTGAACTATGATACTCAACGATGGTATTCTCAAGACAATTTTCTTCAATTTCTTTAAAACCCCACTGATTTGGTGACGAATATCTTAACATAATATGATCATCTAGATTTTCCTTTGTGTGACAGAGAATTCAAAATTTATGACCAACATCTAGTCTTTCCTCCGAACAAAGTGTGTTTTGAGGATCAAGGTTTAAAGTTTCTTCTTATAATTGCATATCTTCTTCTCTAAACATTCTAACATTCCTATGAAAACGATTAGAGAAGAAGCTATGCAACTAGAAGAATAAACTTTAAACCTTCATCCTCAAAATGTTGATTAGAGCATGAGTTACAAGATCGAGTGTTCATGGAGCTGTAAAAACTAATCATCTTCCATACTAGTCTTAGACTCAAAATACAATGATTCAAACGAAAAACCACCCTTACTGCCAATAAGAGCCTCCCATTAACATTCTACCTTCCTAGCTTGTTCAACATTGTCGAAGAATTTTCTCTTCTTGCTAAGAAAATTGTTCTTGCAGTTGAATGATAGGATTTTCAATTGGTTCTTCATTCGTGATTGAACATGAGTGGATGGAAGGTATGGAAGCATCATAGAATAGATTTAATGCCAATGACATGTCATCGAGATTAAATTTACAGAGGATATGATAGACTTTTGTCAAAAATCCTTCTCAAGATGAATTGTCATTGATTAGCCGGCATGAAATTCTTTACATAATTGATCAAAATTATAAATTTAAAAAGCATCTAGAAACACATCTACAAATTGAAACCAATCAAAATGTGATAGAAAGGGGATTCAAACCACGTTTGATCCGGACCCTAAAGTAAAACTGAAGAGTTCCAGATAAAAACTCCTAACTGAGAGATGTCATGTTTGATGCACTTGCACCAAACTCTGTTAAGGTGTTCTTTAGTAGATAGCTCTCTTTCACCATCAAAGGTGAGTTTGGACAAGAGAGACACTGGGCTCCTGCTGGGGAACATCGGTAATGAGAAGTTGAAAGGTTGTTCCAACATAGTGATTTGGGGGAGCCATGGGGAAATTAATTAAAGGTAAAATAAAGAATTCTATGGCGGCCATCTTGTCAACAGTCTCCTCCTTCTAGCCATTTGTTGATCTACTAAATTGACCATCCGGCTAACCGAGAGTGGAACCGTCCGAGCTGGTTCAATAACCTAAGTCGCTTGAATGAACTTACCCCGATTGGTTTAGCTGCTTCAAGAATATCTGTCCTAGGAAACCAAAGAGAAAACTAATCTATACTAATAAATTTAACTAAAACTAATATAACCAAAACTAAATAAAACAAACTAACTAACTAACAAATGAATAAAACAAACTAATAAATCCAACCTAATTACAAATAACTATATATACAATCTACTAACAACTACTATAATTAACTTAATTAATTAACTATCTAACTACTAACCTAAAATATAACTTATTCACAAATACAATATCTTACAATTAACAGATATTTGAATAAAACCTGAAAAACCCATTTATATTCTGTCCTAAAACATAAAGGAATATTTTTGTTGATTTTATGGACTTCATGAACAAATAAAATGTAAAGATAACTAAACCAAAACACTAATCCAAATAAAAAATATATCTAACTACAACTACTCAATAAATATACCAACAACAAATAAAGTAAACTCACCCGAAACACTCCATCTAATTTCCGGTATGATGGTTGTCTTAGCGTGATCGGAGGAAACCCGTGACCAATTATACAGGAGATTTCGTAAACTATAAGTCGCAGTTGCCTCTACAAGCTCTGATTACGTGACAAACAAGACATATAAAAAAATCATAACAATTATATGATTTATAAATTTCAGCAATAAGGGAAACCCGGCGGCGTGCGTAAACTTATAATTTTAATAACTAATTGATGAAGAAGAGAAATTTTGTCTTCTTCACAAACCTAATCAAGTAATTTCTATGTTTTTAACATCGGAAAAATCGATATGGATTATATTGATTAAATCATATCATTTTGTAAAAGATTAAGATAATTAAAGTAGTCATTAACCAAATGCAAATTGATACATTACAAACACATGAAACAAAATATTGATATTATGAAAAGTTAAAGTCAGAAAGGGTAACATCAATTGCCCCAAATTGCATTAAAATCCCCATATCCTTGTTCTCTCACCAACGAGGATGATCCTTATTACAAAATTAATAAGTATATATAAGTCTCTACACAAGGTAAAACCTCCTTGTGAAGAGAAACTCACAACTGGATATATCCCATGTTTAACTAAACTGAGAAACTAAAATAAAAGTAAAACATTCAAATATCCTCTAAACCGCCCATCAAGTTCCATGTACTTCGAATTCACCTTAAACAAGTCAGAAATAGACAAGTTAGAAGGGTCCTTTATTAACAAACATAAAATTAAATTCTATAGAATAGTTATTGCAACCTTCAATTGGGCAATGCCCTAAAAGACACGTAATCGTAAATAAAATTAATGAAAATCTTTAAAGAATCTAAATTTAATTACCATCCAATCACTATTTTGAAAATGAATTAAATTAAATTTGAACTTGTTAGAGGATTCAAAATCAAACAGGATCATAATTATTCAACCAAACAGATAAGAATACTTTGTTTCTTGTTACCAAAAAATTGGGTGAACAAAATCATAATCAAACAACTATGCAGTAATCGGGGCTCCCACATCCAATCAAAATCAACATAATCAAAACAAATAGAAAACACTCATTGCTTCGCATCAAGAGATATGATCGAATTCCAATGATTTGCTTTCAAATCGATATAAATAATAAATAAAGAAAACTATTCATATCATGAACGAATTCAAACCAACGCTGAAATGAAATCTCAAACAAAATGCAATCATAAATGTAGATCGACAATAAAGGATGGTTCATATATTCAATGCTTTTTAAACCAAACGCTGCATAATCGACTTATTCAAATTAAAAAATCGCTTCAATCAAACGTAATTCTAACCGGTTTACCATTGCCACAAATTTAAAATCGCAATCGCAGCATCCATTATACTCTAATACAACTCATACAAATAATCTTTGCCAACTCGAATCAGAATAAGAGTGAATCGAACATTTGGGTTTTTAACATAGTTATTATGAATAAAAACCATTCCACGATTTGGGCATGAATTTTATTCGCACAGACTTAAATGAGTGTAGATCAAATATAGCACATTATATGACACATCATCGCAACAAACAAATCGTTTGCCAATCATAGCATTTAAATCATAACGAGATCATAATCGTATTCTAAATTGAGTATGAAGAAACTGGCTCAACCGGATACAAACAATTCCAAATAAAAAACCATCAAACAATCAATTCAAATCCAAACTCGAAAACCAACTAAAATATCTATGAGTAAATTGGGCACATCAAATCGAATTTCTTTTTATTTTTAGAAAAGCAAAACAATATACATGATGAACATGAATGACAGAGCCATTTGAATGACTTGGAGGGCGAGCTATTCAATATCAAAATCCATACCCAGATAGCTTATCGAGACGGTTTGACAGGTGGAGAGGAGTTCAAGAACGCATCCGGTTGAATGCATGACTAAAACGCATGTTCCAGACCTAAAAAATTGACCAGAAAATAAGATCTATATCTCTCGTAGTAACTCACTTTCGTGAAAACCCTCCCAATTAAGGTGAAGGGCTAAACATATTCTGGTTTTCAACGGCTTGATCTAATTCGAATATGTTTGCCCAGAATCGCTCACGAAAAAAACGTGACTCTGGGAGCAATTACTGGGGGCGTTTTAAGCAGCCTTCTTCCCCGGTAAAAATGGAACTAAACCATCAGGAACACCATGGGTCTAATTCTCCCTCTCGAGCCAACAGAGAAATATACAAGGGATGGGCTCGGTAGGGTTTGACAGAGCATACAGGATTCAAACTGATTTTCCCAAGAATCCCAGGGTAACCTCGTAAGGTGGCGTATTAATGCCAAAGGTGTTTAGGGTAGTGGATTTATCCCACAATAAGTTATGCCAAAGTACAAACCAAATCTATCATAGTCAGTTTCTCAACCCACTCATAACATAAGTTCAAAATCATGTTTCTTTGCTAACCAATGAAACAATGGTAAGTGTATAAACAATGCGTGCAATAAAAACATTATCCCATAGTTTCAAATCATCGAATATTCAATTAGAAACCAAAACCAAAATAATTAACCATGTCACCGTATTGTAATCGCTTATATCAAAAGTTTGACCAACATGCCAATAGTTTTGTAAACACAAAACTATTGTGCATATCAAAGATATATGTGAAATATTTACCCATAATGCCTATGCATTGTTGTGAAACCAATTGTTAAGTAGGCCAAATAAAAACACAACCCAAAGCATCACAACCTAATGAAACCAAGTAAGTCACATAATCAATCAAAATGTCCAATGAGTACAGCTTTGAAAGTTTTTCCAGTTGTAAAATGATAAGTGAAATGTAAGCTCAAAGGGCATATCAATCAGAAGAATGAAAACGGTTCAAACAATGATTCTAAAGTGACTTTGAAAGGATTCAATTTTTCACGCCATACTGAAAACTGTTCTAATATAGGCGTACAAGGAAGCATGCATAGGCGTGCGAAAAGGCGCAAAGAATAAAAGCGTCGTTCATTTGAAAATTGCGACGAAAAATCGATGTTTGCGAAACATTGGTGTAGGCAGCTTATAAGACAATGAAAAATGTGAATTGGCTGCCAACAGGCGTGTGAGTCAAATTTGAGTCTAGAAACCCTCCCATATCGTTAAGTCCTACAAATAGTCTATCCATGTCAAATTTCAGTACATACAGAAACAACTTGAAAAAATTTCAATGTTGGCCCCATTCACTGGTCATTTTTACCAATGTCTAGTCCTAATACAATGTCTTTTCATTGTTCCTTTTAAAATTAGTTCGAAAATACAAATGTTCCCACATCTAGTATTGCAAGGGCATATTTTTATGGTGTTGATTAAAAAATGATTGAAAAAGAGGGATTTTTCATCAGAATTATCACACACATACATTGTATATAGAATGTAGAACCTGAAATTAAAATGAAGAAAGGCTTATGAAAACTTAAAATTTGTGTCAAGCTATTTGTGTACTTTGAAAGAAAAATAGGGTTTAGAGTTTACATGATGAATTGATGATGGAAACAAGTGGGTGTGTGAGTCAAATTTGAGTCCATAAACCCTCCCATATCGTAAAGGCATGCAAATAGTCTATCCATGTCAAATTTCAGTGCATACAGAAAAAATTTAAAAAAATTTCAACCTTGGTCCCATTCAAAGGTCAATGTTGCCTAAGTCTAGTCCTAGTACAATGTTTGTTCATTGTTCCTTTTAAAATGCGTTCGACAGTACACACATTCTTCCATCTAGTACTGTAAGGGCATATTTTTATGGTGTTGATTAAACAATGAAATAAAAAGAGGGATTTTTCATCACAACTATGACACACATACATTGTATATAGAATGTAGAACCTGAAAGAAAAATGAAGAAAGGTTGATGCAAACTTAAAAATTGTGTCACCCAATTTTTGTACTTTGAAAGAAAAATAGGGTTTATGGTTTACGTGATGAATTGATGATGGAAACAAGTGTGTGTGTGATTCAAATTTGAGTCTAGAAACCCTCCCATATCATTAAGGCATGTGAATAGTCTATGCATGTCAAATTTCAGTGCATACATAAACAATTTGAAAAAATTTCAATGTTGGCCCCATCCACAGGTCACTGTTGCCCATGTCTAGTCCTAGTACAATGTCTATTCATTGTTACTTTTAAAAAAAATTTGATAGTACACATGTTCCCGCATATAGTACTACAAGGGAATATTTTTATGGTGTTGCTTAAACAATGAAAAAAAAAGTGGTATTTTTCATCACAACTATGACACACATACATTGTATATACAATGTAGAAGCTGAAAGTAAATTGAAGAAAGGATGATGAAAACTTAAAACTTTTGTCAACCAATTTGTGTACTTTGAAAGAAAAATAGGGTTTATTGTTTACATGATGAATTTATGATGGAAGAAAGTGGGTGTGTGAGTCAAATTTGAGTCCAGAAACCCTCCCATATTGTTAATGCATGTGAGTAGTCTACCCATGTGAAATTTCAGTGCATACAAACACTGTTTGAAAAAAATTCAATGTTGGCCCCATTCACAGGTCATTGTTGCCCATATCTAGTCCTCGTATAATGTCGCTTCATTGTTCCTTTTAAAATTTGATTGACAGTACAAACATTCCCGCATCTAGTACTGCAAGGGCATATTTTTATGGTGTTGATTAAACAATGAACGAAAAAGAGGGAATTTTCATCACAACTATGACACACATACATTGTATTTATAATATAGAACCTGAAATAAAAATGAAGAAAGGTTGATGCAAAATTAAAACTTGTGTCAAGCTATTTGTGTACTTTGAAAGAAAAATAGGGTTTATTGTTTACATGATGAATTGATGATGGAAACAAGTGGGTGTGTGAGTCAAATTTTAGTCGAGAAACCCTCCCATATCGTTAAGTCATGTGAATAGTCTATCCATGTCAAATTTTAGTGCATACAGAAACATTTTGAAAAACTTTCAATGTTCGCCCCATTCACGGGTCATTGTTTCCCATATCTAGTCCTAGTACAATATCTTTTTGTTGTTCCTTTTAAAATGCGTTAGATAGTACACAAGTTCCCACATATATTGCTGCAAGGGTATAATTGTATGGTGTTGGTTAAAGAATGAATGAAAAAGATGGATTTTTCATCACAACTATCACACAGATACATTGTATATACAATGTAGAACCTGAAAAAAAAATTAAGAAAGGTTCATGTAAACTTAAAAATTGTGTCAATCAATATGTGTACTTTGAAAGAAAAACAAAGTTTATGGTTTACATGATGAATTGATGATGGAAACAAGTGGGTGTGTGTGTCAAATTTGAGTCCATAAACCCTCCCTTATCATTACGGCATGCAGATGGTCTATCCATGTCAAATTTCATTGCATAAAGAAACAATATGAAAAAATTTCAACATTGGCCCCATTCACTAGTCATTGTTGCCCATTTCTAGTCCTAGTACAATGTCTGTTCGTTGTCTGTTTTAAAATTCTTTCGATAGTACACACGTTCCCGCATCTAGTACTAAAAGGGAATATCTTTATGGTGTTGATTAAATAATGAACGAAAAAGAGGGATTTTTATCACAACTATGACACACATACATTGTATATATAATGTAGAACTGGAAAGAAAAATGAAAAAAGGCTAATGCAAACTTAAAACTTGTGTCAACCAATTTTTGTACTTTGAAAGAAAAATAGGGTTTATGGTTTACATGATGAATTGATGATGGAAACAAGTGGGTGTGTGAGTCAAATTTGAGTCCAGAAACCCTCCCATATCATTAATTCATGTAAATATTTTATCCATGTCAAATTTCATTGCATACAAAAACAATTTGAAAAAATTTCAATGTTGGCCCCATTCACCGGTCATTGTTGCCCATGTCTAGTCCTAGTACAATGTATGTTCATTATTCCTTTTAAAATTCATTCAACAATAGATACGTTCCCACATCTAGTACTGCAAGGGGATATTTTTATGGTTTCGATTAAATAATGAACAAAAAAGAGGGATTTTTCATCACAACTATGACATAGATACATTGTATATAAAATATAGAATCTGAAAGAAAAATCAAGAATGGATGATGAAAACTTAAAACTTGTATCAACCAATTGTGTACTTTCAAATAAAAATATGGTTTATGGTTTACATGATGAATTGATGATGGAAATAAGTGGGTGTGTAAGTCAAATTTGAGTCTAGGAAACCTCTCATATCGATAAGGCATGTGAATAGTCTATCCATGTCAAATTTCAGTGCATATAGAAACAATTTAAAAAAAAATCAACATTTGCCCCATTCACAGCTCATTGTTGCCCATGTCTAGTCCTAGTACAATGTATGTTCGTTGTTCCTTTTAAAATTCGTTCAATAGTATACACCTTCCCACATGTAGTAGTATAAGGGAATTATTTTATGGTGTTGATTAAACAATGTATGAAAAAGAGGGATTTTTCATCACAACTATGACACACATACATTGTATATACAATGTAGAACCTGAAAGAAAAATAAAGAAAGGATGATGCAAACTTAAAACTTGTGTCAACCAATTTGTGTACTTTGAAATAAAAATAGGGTTTATGGTTTATATGATGAATTGATGATGGAAACAAGTGGGTCTGTGAGTCAAATTTGAGTCCATAAAACCTTCCATATCATTATGGAATTTGAATACTCTGTCCATGTCAAATTTTAGTGCTTACAGAAACAATTTGAAGAAAAATTCAATGTTGGCCCCATTCATAGGTCATTGTTGCCCATGTCTAGTCCTATTACAATGTCTTTTCATTGTTCCTTTTAAAATTCATTCGACAGTACACATGTTCTCTTATATAGTACTTCAAGGGCATATTTTTATGGTGTTGGTTAAAAAATGAACGAAGAAGAGGGAGTTTTGATCACAACTATGACACATGATGCAGACCCCCACCTAAGTAGGGTCCGCTGACCTCGCGATATTTTGATCTTCCTATTTCCCTGAGCCGAAATGGCTCTTTAGTTCCCTCTGGAACATTCACTGCAAATAAAACCACAGATCCTTCTAGAATTTATGCCCACGTGACTAATGGCGTGACCACAGACTTAACCCAAAAGGCTCTTCAAATTCACAACTTCGCATTTCGTGATTTCGAGATTTCTGTTGCAAGTCACCCTGACTCCTATGATTCTCGAAACCCTGAAATGGGTTAACGGTCCTTAGCTCCTCCCTTAAACTCTTCACTGATGTGACCCTCGGCTATGACCCGAGCCCAACTTCCGAGCATGTCATAATTTTGCGTATTGGGGATTCACGATGTAACTTAGCCCCTTTTTCCCAACATCCAAACTCACGATGACCACTCCTATGATCAATGATATTGATTCCTCCACGATCTGACAGTCCATATTGCGTCGAGATTTTGCATATCAGGGATTCCCGAAACAACTTCCTCCACACTTTCGACTCCCAAAGTGCCGAAATTCAAGCGCCAAATCAACGTCTCTCATCCCTTCATATCTGATGGTAGCTACCTCTTCTAAGCTTGTGAGTGTTTAAATACTCTCGCCTTAATCTCCCTGTTGATCTACTAGATCCAACGGTCCATAGAAAATTGTTGTTTCTCCTTTCGAGAAATTCAACCGTCTGTTCAGGATCTTAAAGGCTCTTGGCCAAATAACTTGGCGTTCTTCCTCCCGAGCTTGGTTTCTGTGAGGTGACTTCGACCCCATCCTTCCTTTGAACTCCTGAAAGTCTCTATCCTTCCTGAGCTTGGTTCTTGCTGCAAACTCAAGGATTTTATGGAATCTTGCACGCACTCCTCGCAACCTTCACGATAATCTCTAATTATTTGAACACTCCAACTTTGCACACTCCTTGCGACAAAATTTCTTCAACCTCTCACTCAAGTTGGAAAAGTATAAGACTTCAACCTGGCTTGTGTACACCTTTCATGGATCTATGTTGCATTCACACCTCTGTTGGTATAAGAAAAATGATATCCCTCCTAAGATTTCTGAGGTAAACTCAGAATCTTGTCAACGCACTACTTGCGAACTTTTACTGCACTCCTTGCAGGAATTCTCAAGAAGAGAAACAATTGAAACTTACACTCTCTCTCTGACGGACTTCATACATTCAACATGAAATCACATATACACATACAAGATTAAAGAAAATGCATAACAGGGCATATAAGAAAACTGTAAACATACCATTCAATAGATGCAAACAGTAACCACAACAACACCATGAAATTGAGTCAAAGCATTCTTATATTAACTCAAGTGTTTCTGTACATGGGTTCTATATCAACAACTACCTTCTTATACACCTTCTACAATCTTCATTTTTCTATGATCTTCTATGCTCTCTCTTACTCTATTGCTTCTAACAATAATGATACAATACAATACATATAGGGAAGCTTTCTAGAGTTTTCCCTCCTACTACTCAAGCTATCTAATCGAATTAACGCCTACATCTACACTACATTCATTACGTTAATTGTCTACAACCGAAAGATGAGAGAAATCCTCAATATCTATGTTACAATTCCCAAATCATTTAAGAGAACTTATGTCTTTCCAGATATTACATAAATGTGCTATCCTTTTGAAATTCAAAATATCTTCAAAATGCGCACTGGTGCATATCCAATTGTCCTCCGCTCTTGTGCTTTCTTACAATGCTCCTACATCATACTCCTCTGGCTGAAAAATTCATGGAATCCTGTTCATGAGATCGTGCACCATCTGTCCATGTTTCTGGATATCTACTCCAGTTTCACAACCGACATCTTCAATCAGGTGTCCTTTCCACTTTACCAAATATTCAAAATATGTATTTCTCCAAGTCTTCTTACCAACTCTCTGATCAATGATCTTTTCCATCTGTGGATTTTCAGCTACAGCATCTATTTGAGCCACTGGATTTATTTCTTATTCTCTACCCCATCTGTTTCATCTTCTCTGTAAGGATACATATCTGTTGTGTTGAATATGGGTGATATGCCCACATCATTTGGCAATTCTATCTCATAAGCATTTGCCTCAACTTTTTTCAAAATTTTACATGGCCCTATCTTTTTCATCTTCATCTTATTATACCTTCCCCTTGGGAATATTTCTTTCCTTAAATGCACTAAGACCAAATCACCCACTTCGAACTGAAGCTCTCTTTTGTGTTGATCTTCTCTACACTTGTATTCCTGGTTTGAATTATGCAACCACTCTTTAATCTTACTATGGATCTCTTGCATATCTGCTACAAAATCTTCTGCTCCAACACTCTTGAACTTATTCTGTGCTAAGGCTCTCAACTCAGATAATCCTCTTGGCTACATTCCATACATTATCTAGAATAGGCTTTGACCCGTACTTCTATTAGGTGAGTCATTATATGAAAATTCCACTTACAGCAGAATCTAATCCCACTGACTATGATGTTCAGCTACTAAAATCCTCAATAAGTCTCCCAAACTTCGATTTACTACCTCAGTCTATCCATCCATATGAGGGTGATATGCTGAGCTAAAATATATATTTGTCCCCATATTTTTCCATAGTGTCCTCCATAAATGAACAACAAATTTGGTATCTCGGTACGAAACAATACTCTTGGGTAAACCATGAAGTCAAATAACTTCTTTGAAAAACAGATTTGCAATGTGTGTTGCATCACTAGTTTTCTGACCTGAAATAAAATGTGTCATGTTTTAGAATCTATCAACTACCACGAATATGGAATCAAAACCTCTCTGTGTCCTCGGTAGTACTAACACAAAATGCATGCTTATCACATCCCACAGCCTCTCTGGTACTGGCAATGGTTGATACAACCCTGTATTCTATCTTTTCCCCTTTGTGTGCTGGCAAATTCTACATCTGTTCACAAATTTATTGACCTCTGTCCTCATTCCTAGCCAATAATACAAACTGTTTAGTTGTTCAAACGTCTTGTCATGGCTGAAAATGTCCAACCAATCCTCCACTGTGCTTTTCCTTTAAAATGTTTTCTCTCATAGAACTCTTCGAAATACACAACTGATTTCCTTTGAATAGTAATCTATCTTGAATTAAATATTCAATCCATTGGCTTCTGTCTCTCAGAACAAGGTTCTCACATGCTTCATAAGCATCCTTAAAATCTGATTCACCTATGTACATCTCCTTAAGGATATCAAAACCTAAGGTCTTCACACGAAACTCCTACATAATCAAACATTTCTTGCTCAATGCATCAACAACCTTGTTAACATTTACAAAAATGTTCTTTATAACAAAAGTAAAATTCTGCATAAATTCAACCCATTTTGCATGCTTCTGGTTCAATTTTTCTTGTCTTGTTATAAACTGTAAGGAATGATTGTCGTTGTACAAAATGAACTCTTTCATAACCAAGTAGTGTCTCCATTTCTTCAATGCTTGTATTACTGCATAAAACTCTTTATCATACATGGAATAATTTATCTTGGCATTGTTCAGCTTCTCACTGAAGTATGAAACCAGTCTATTGTCTTGACTTAAGATTGTTCCAATCGCAAATCCACTTGTGTCACATCTGACTTGAAATGTCTTACTGAAATCTGGTAGAACTAGAACTGGTTGTTTAGTTATGTACTCCTTTAAAAAATTGAAAATTTTCTCCGCTTCCTTTGTCCAGTGAAAATATTTATGTCTTTTCCTGACTGTGTCCATCATTGGTGCACAAATTCCACTAAATTTTTTGATGAAATTCCTGTAAAAACTGGCTAGTCCATGGAATCTTCTGACTTCAAAGATATTCCTTGGCGATGGCCAATATTTGATTTCTTTTACCTTTGCAGGATCCATATTCAACTCATTCGAGGAGATCACAAAACCCAAATAAATGAGTTCCATCTTCATGAAAGATGACTTCTTCATATTTATCAACAACTTCTCTTGCTGCAACCTCCTCATTACTAGAGTTAAATGTCTCAAGTGTTCTTCCTCGGTCTTACTGAAGATCATTATATCATCAAGATACACAATCACAAACTTTCCAATGAAATCTTTCAATACTTCATTCTTCAATCTCATAAAAGTACTTGGAACATTCATCAAGCCAAACGACATAACAAGACATTCATAAAATCCTTCATTTGTCTTGAATTTTATCTTCCATTCATCACATTCCCTCATTCTAATCTGATGATATCCAATTTTCAAATCAATTTTTAAAAAAGAAATTGCCCCACTCAAGCAATCCATCAAGTCATCCATCCTGGGTAAAAGAAAACTATACCTGATGGTGAATTTGTTTATATCCCTTGAGTATGTACACATCCTCTATCCACCATCTGTAATGTCCCCACTTTGGGACATCATCACAGGGCAGAGACTTATGATGACCAGAGTATCCAGATGGATGTTATAGCGAGTACAGGGGTATTTGAGAGGCATTGTGGGGTCAAGTTTGCATTTATCATCATATTCCATCATTATGAGCCATTCCGCATAGGTTGGCTTTGGTTTCGTTCCATTCCGACGATTTCCATGATTTTGACTATTTTGAGCTATAAGTTAATTAAAATCACTAAAGAGGGCATTTTGGGCACATT
>SNQJ01S0037591.1:83974-99286 GCA_010110895.2 Picea sitchensis | reverse complement strand
ACAGTTCAGATGTTCCCACATCTAGTACTGGAAGGGTATGTTTTTATGGTGTTGATTAAACAATGAACAAAAAAGAGGGATTTTTCATCACAACTATGAAACACATACATTGTATATAGAATGTAGAACCTGAAAAAAAAAAAATGAAGAAAGGATGATGAAAACTTAAAACTTGTGTCAACCAATTTGTGTACTCCGAAAGAAAAATAGGGTTTATGGTTTACACGATGAATTGATGATGGAAACAAGTTTGTGTGTGAGTCAAATTTAAATCCAGAAACCCTCCCATATAGTTAAGGCATGTCAATACTCTATCCATGCCAAATTTTAGTACATACATAAATAGTTTGAAAAAATTTCAACGTTGGCACCATTCACAGGTCATTGTTGCCCATGTATAGTCCTAGTACAATGTATTTTCATTGCTCCTTTTAAAATTCATTTGAAAGTACACACGTTCCCACATCTAGTACTGCAAGGGAATATTTTTGTCGTGTTTATTAAACAATGAACATAAAATACGGATTTTTCATCACAACTATGACATACATACATTGTATATATAATGTATAACCTGAAAGAAAAGAAAATAAAGGTTGATGCAAACATAAAACTTGTGTCAACCAATTTGTCTACTTTCAAAGAAAAATAGGTTTTATGGTTTACATGATGAATTAATTATGGAAACAAGTGGGTCCTTGAGTCAAATTTGAGTCCAGAAATAAAAATAAAGAAAGGTTGATGCAAACTTAAAACTTGTGTTAACAAGTTTGTGTACTTTCAAAGAAAAATAGTTTTTTATGGTTTACATGATGGATTGATTATGGAAACAAGTGGGTGTGTGAGTCAAATTTGAGTCCATAAACCCTCCCATATCATTAAGGCATGCAATTAGTCTATCCATGTCAAATTTTAGTGCATACAGAAATAGTTTGAAAAAATTTCGATGTTGGCCCCATTCACAGGTCACTGTTTCCCAGGTCTAGTCGTATTACAAAGTCTGTTCATTGTTCCTTTTAAAATTCGTTCGAAACTGCACATGTACCCGCATCTAGTATTGCAAGGGAATATTTTTATGGTGTTGATTAAACAATGAATGAAAAAGATAGATTTTTCATCACAACTATGACACAGATACATTGTATATACAATGTAGAACCTAAAAGAAAAATGATGAAAGGATGATGCAAACTTAAAACTTGTGTCAACCAATTTGTGCAGTTTGAAATAAAAATAGGGTTTATGTTTTACATGATGAATTGATGATGGAAATAAGTGGGTGTGTGAGTCCAATTTGAGTCTAGAAACCCTCCCATATCGTTAAGGCATGCAAATAGTCTATCCATGTCAAGTTTCAATGCATACAGAAACAATTTGAAAAAATTTCCATGTTGGCCCCATTCACAGGTCACTTTTTTCCCATGTCTAGTCCTATTACAATGTCTGTTCGATGTTCCTTTTAAAATTCATTCGAAAAAACACACGTTCTTGCATCTAGTACCACAATGGAATATGTTTATGGTGTTTCTTAAAAAATGAATGAAAAATATGTATTTTTCATCACAACTATGACACACATACATTGTATATACAATGTAGAACCTCAAAGAAAAATGAATAAAGTCTGATGCAAACTCAAAACTTGTGTCAACCAATTTGTGTACTTTGGAAGAAAAATAATTTTTATTGTTTACATGGTGAATTGATTATGGAAGAAAGTGTGTTTGTGAGTTAGATTTGAGTCTAGAAACCCTCCCATATCGTTAAGGCATGCAAATAATCTATCCATGTCACATTTCAGTGCATACAGAAACATTTTGAAAAAATTTCAACGTTGGTTCCATTCACTGATCATTGTTGTCCATGTCTAGTCCAAGTACAATGTCTGTTCGTTGTTCCTTTTAAAACTCATTCGACAGTACACCCGTTCCTGCATATAGTACTGCAAGGGAATATTTTTATGTTGTTTATTAAACAATGAATGAAAAAGAGGGATTTTTCATCACAACTATGACACACATACATTGTATATAGAATGTAGAACCTGGAAGAAATATGAAGAAAGGCTAATGCAAACTTAAAACTTGTGTCAACCAATTTGTGTACTTTGAAAGAAAAATAGGGTTTATGGTTTACATGATGAAATGATGACGGAAACAATTGGGTGTGTGAGTCAAATTTGAGTCCAGAAACCCTCCCATATCATTAAGTCATGCGAATAGTCTATCCATTTCAAATTTTAGTGCATACAAAAACAGTTTGAAAAAATTTCAACGTTGGCCCCATTCACCACTCATTGTTTCCCATGTCTAGTCATAGTACAATGTCTGTTCGTTGTTCCTTTTCAAAATCGTTCGACAGTACACACGTTCCCACATCTAGTACTGGAAGGGCATATGTTTATGGAGTTGATTAAACAATGAACGAAAAAGAGGGATTTTTCATCACAACTATGACACACATACATTGTATATACAATGCAGAACCTAAAAGAATTTGAGTCCAGAAACCCTCCCATATCGTTAAGGCATGCAAATAGTCTATGCATGTCAAATTTTAGTGCATACAAAAATAGTTTGAATAAATTTCAACGTTGGCCCCAATCACACGTCATTGTTGCCCATGTCTAGTCCTAGTACAATGTCTTTTCTTTCTTCCTTTTAAAATTTGTTTGAGAGTACACAACTTCCCACATCTAGTACAACAAGGGAAAATGTTTATGGTGTTCATTAAACAATGAACGAAAAAGAGGGATTTTTCATCACAACTATGACAAACATACATTGTATATACAATGTAGAACCTGAAAGAAAAATCAAGAAAGGGTGATGCAATCTTAAAACTTGTGTTAATCTATTTGTGTACCTTGAAATAAAAATAGAGTTTATGGTTTACATGATGAATTGATGATGGAAGAAAGTGGGTGTATGAGTGCAATTTGAGTCCATAAACCCTCCCATATCGTCAAGGCATTCAAATAGTCTGTCCATGTCAAATTTCAGTGCATACTAAAACATTTTGAAAAAATTTCAACATTGTCCCCATTCAGAGGTCATTGTTTCCCATGTCTAGTCCTAGTACAATGCCTTTTCGTTGATCCTTTTAAAATTCGTTCGATAGTACACACATTCTTGCATCTAGTACTACAAGGGAATATGTTTATGGTGTTGATTAAACAATGATTGAAAAGGAGGGATTTTTTATCACAACTATGATACACATACATGGTATATATAATGTAGAACCTAAAATAGAAATGAAGAAAGGCTAATGTAAACTTAAAACTTGTTTCAACCAATTTGTGTACTTTGAAAGAAAAATAGGGTTTATGGTTTACATGATGAATTGATGATAGAAAAAAGTGGGTGTGTGAGTCAAATTTGAGCCCATAAACCCTCCCATATTGTTACGACATGTGAATAGTCTATCCATGCCAAATTTTAGTGCATACAGAAACAATTTTAAAAAATTTCAACATTTGCCCCATTCAGAAGTCATTGTTTCCCATGTCTAGTCCTAATACAATGTCTGTTCGATGTTCCTTTTAAAATTCATTCAATAGTACACATTTTCCCGCATCTAGTATTGTAAGGGAAAATTTTTAAGGTATCGATTAAAAAATGAATGAAAAAGAGGTAATTTTCATCACAACTATGACACACATACATTTTATATACGATGTAGAACCTGAAAGAAAAATGAAGAAATGATGATGCAAACTTAAAACTTGTGTCAACCAATTTGTGTCCATTATAAGAAAAATAGGGTTTATGGTTTACATGATGAATTGATGATGGAAACAAGTGGGTGTGTGAGTCATATTTGAGTCCATAAACCCTACCATATCATTAAGGCATGTGAACAGTATATCCATGTCAAATTTCAATGCATACAAAAACAATTTGAAAAAATTTCAACGTTGGCCCCATTCACAGGTCATTGTTTCCCATGTCTAGTCCTAGTACAATGTGTATTTGTTTTTCCTTTTAAAATTCGTTCGACGGTACACACATTCCCACATCTAGTACTATAAGGGAATATTTTTATGGTGTTGATTAAATAATGAACGAAAAAGAAGGATTTTTCATCACAACTATGACACACATAGATTGTGTATACAATGTAGAACCTGGAAGAAAAGTGAAGAAAGGCTAAACTTAAAACTTGTGTCAACCAATTTGTGTACATTGAAAGAAAAAAAGGGTTTATGGTTTACGTGATGAAATAATGATGGAAAAAAATGGGTGTGTGAGTCAAATTTGAGTCCAAAAACCCTCCCATATCATTAAGGCATGTGAATAGTATATCCATGTCAAATTTCAATTCATACATAAATAGTTTGAAAAAATTTCAACGTTGGCCCCATTCACAAGTCATTGCTGCCCTTTTCTAGTCTTATTACAATGCCTATCTGTTTTTCCTTTTAAAATATGTTTGATAGTACACACGTTCCCACATCTAGTACTACAAGGGCATATTTTTATGGTTTTGATTAAACAATGAACGAAAAAGAGGGATTTTTCATATCAACTATGAAACACATACATTGTATATACAACATAGAACCTAAAAGAAAAATGAGGAAAGGATGATGCAATCTTAAAACTTGTGTAACCCAATTTTTCTACTTTGAAAGAAAAATAAGGTTTATGGTTTACATGATGAATTTATGATGGAAAAAAGTGGGTGTGTGAGTCAAATTTGAATCCAGAAACCCTCCCATATCGTTAAGGCATGCAAATAGTCTATCCATGTCAAATTTCAGTGCATATAGAAACAATTTGAAAAAAATTGAATGTTGGCCCCATTCACAAGTCATTGTTTCCCATGTCTAGTCCTAGTACAATGTCTTTTGGTTCTTCCATTTAAAATTCGTTTGGAAGTACACACGTTCTCACATCTAGTATGCCAAGGGAAAATTTTTATGGTGTTCATTAAACAATAAACGAAAAAGAGGGATTTTTCATCACAACTATGACATGCATACATTGTATATACAATGTAGAACCTGAAAGAAAAATGAAGAAAGGGTGATGCAAACTTAAAACTTGTGTCAAGGGATTTGTGTACCTTGAAAGAAAAATAGGGTTTATGGTTTACATGATGAATTGATGATGGAAGAAAGTGGGTGTATGAGTCAAATTTGAGTCCAAAAACCCTCCCATATTGTTAAGGCATTCAAATATTCTATCCATGTAAAATTTCAATGCATACTGAAACAGTTTGAAACAATTTCAACATAGGCCCCATTCACAGGTCACTGTTGCCCATGTCTAGTCCTAATACAATGCCTTTTCATTGTTCCTTTTAAAATTCATTTGACAGTACACACGTTCCTGCATCTAGTGTAGAAAGGGCATATTTATATGGTGTTGATTAAAAAATGAATGAAAAAGTGGGATTTTTCATCACAACTATGACACACATACATTGTATATACAATGTAGAACTTGAAATAAAAATGAAGGCTAATGCAAACTTAAAACTTCTGTCAACCAATTTGTGTAGTTTGAAAGAAAATTAGGTTTTATGGTTTACATGATGAATTGATGATGGAAACATGTGGGTGTGTAAGTAAAATTTGAGCCCAAAAAACCTCCCATATTGTTAAGGCATGTGAATAGTCTATCCATGTCAAATTTCAGTGCATACAAAAATAGTTTGAAAAAATTTCAAGATCGGTCCCATTCACGGGTCACTGTTTCCCATGTCTAGTCCTAGTATAATGTCTATTCGATGTTCTGTTTAAAATTTGTTCAATAGTACACATGTTCCTGCATCTAGTACTGCAATGGAATATTTTTAAGGTGTTGATTAAACAATGAATGAAAAATACGTATTTTTCATCACAACTATGACACACATACATTGTATATACAATGTAGAACCTGAAAGAAAAATGAACAAATATTGATGCAAACTTAAAACTTGTGTCAACCAATTTGTGTACTTTCAAAGAAAAATAAGGTTTATGGTTTACATGGTGAATTGATGATGGAAACAAGTGGGTGTGTGAGTCATATTTGAGTCCAAAAACCCTCCCATATCGTTAAGGCATGTGAGTAGTATCTCCATGTCAAATTTTAGTGCATATAGAAACAATTTGAAAAAATTTCAAAGTTGGCCCCATTCATAGGTCATTGTTTCGCATGTCTAGTCCTAGTACAATGTCTATTAATTTTTCCTTTTAAAATTCGTTTTAAAGTACACATGTTCCCACATCTAGTATTGAAAGGGCATATTTTTATGGTGTTGATTAAATAATGAAAGAAAAAAGAGGGATTTTTCATCACAACTATGACACACATACATTGTGTATACAATGTAGGACCTGAAAGAAAAATGAAGAAAGGATGATGAAAACTTAAAACTTATGTCAACCAATTTGTGTACTTTGAAAGAAAAATAGGGTTTATGGTTTACGTGATGAATTAATGATGGAAATAAGTGTGTGTGTGTGTGTGTGTGTGAGTCACATTTTAGTCCAGAAACCCTCCCATATCGTTAAGGCATGCAAATAGTCTATCCCTATCAAATTTCAGTGCATACATAAAGTGTTTGAAAAAATTTCAATGTTGGCCCCATTCCCAGGTCATTGTTTCCCATGTCTAGTCCTAGTAGAATGTCCTTTCGTTGTTCCTTTTAAAATTCGTTCGGTAGTAAACACGTTCCTGCATCTGGTACTGCAAGGGAATTTTTTTATGGTGTTCATTAAACAATGAACGAAAAAGAGGGTTTTTTCATCACAACTATGATACACATACATTCTATATACAATGTAGAACCTGAAAGAAAAATGAAGAAAGGGTGATGCAAACTTAAAACTTGTGTCAAGCTATTTGTGTACTTTGAAAGAAAAATAGGGTTTATGGTTTACATGATGAATTGATGATGGAAACAAGTGGGTGTGTGAGTCAATTTGAGCCAAGAAACCCTCCCATATCGTTAAGGCACACAAATATTCTATCCATGTCAAATTTCAGTGCATACTGAAACAATTTGAAAAAATTTCAATGTTGGCCCCATTCTCAAGTCATTGTTTCCCATGTCTAGTCCTAGTGCAATTTCTTTTCATTGTTCCTTTTAAAATTCATTCGACAGTACACACGTTCCCTCATCTAGTAATTCAAGGGCATATTTTTATGGTGTTTATTAACCAATGAATGAAAAAGAGTTATTTTTCATCACAAATATGACACACATACATTGTATATACAATGTAGAAACTGAAAGAAAAATGAAGAAAGGATGATGAAAACTTAAAACTTGTGTCAACCAATTTGTGTACTTTGAAAGAAAAATAGGGTTTAAGTTTTACATGATGAATTGATGATGGAAACAAGTGGGTATGTTATTCAAATTTGAGTCCAGAAACCCTCCCATATCATTAAAGCATGCAAATAGTCTATCCATTTCAAATTCCAGTGCATACAGAAATAATTTGAAAATCTTTCAATGTTGGCCCCATTCACAAGTCATTGTTGCCCATGTCTAGTCATAGTAGAATTTATGTTCGTTGTTCCTTTTAAAATCCATTCGACGTTCTACACATTCACACATCTAGTACTGCAAGGGCATATTTTTATGGTGTTGATTAAACAATGAACAAAAAAGAGGGATTTTTCATCACAATTATGACACACATACATTGTATATACAATGTAGAACCTGAAAGAAATGTGAAGAAAGGATGATGTAAAATTAAAACTTCCACGTCAACCAATTTGTGTACTTTGAAAGAAAAATAGGGTTTATGGTTTATATGATGAATTGATTATCGAAAAAAGAGGGTGTTTGAGTCAAATTTGTGTCCAAAAACCGTCCCATATAATTAAGGAATGTGAATAGTCTATCCATGGAAAATTTCAATGCATACATAAACAATTTGAAAAAAGTTCCATGTTGGCCCCATTCATAGGTCATTGTTGCCCATGTCTAGTCCTATTACAATGTCTTTTCATTGTCCCTTTTAAAATTCATTCTACAATACACATGTTACCACATCTAGTACTGCAAGGGCATATTTTTATGGTGTTGATTAAACAATGAACGAAAAAGAGGGATTTTTCATCACAACGAAAATTTCAAACGAAACGAGGCCGAGATTAGATATATAGAGTGGGTGTGTGAGTCATATTTGAGTTTGGAAATGCACATTATTCTTGCCACATAACTCATGGTCCAAAGTCCATAAACCCTGCCATATCGTTAAGGCATGTGAATAGTATATCCATGTCAAATTTTAGTGCATACATAAATAGTTTGAAAAAATTTCAACATTGGCCCCATTAACAGGTCACAATTTCCCATATCTAGTCCTAGTACAATGTCTGTTCATTGTTCCTTTTCAAATTCGCTCGAAAGTACACACGTTCCCGCATCTAGTACTGTAAGGAAATATTTTTATGGTGTTGATTAAACAATGAACGAAAAAATGGCATTTTTCATTACAATTATGAGACACATACATTGTATATACATTGTACAACCTAAAATAAAAATGAGAAAAGGAGGATGAAAAATTAAAACTTGTGTCAACTAATTTGTGTACTTTGAAAGAAAAATAGGGTTTATGTTTTACATGATGAATTTATGATGGAAACAAGTGGGTGTGTGAGTCAAATTTTATTCCAGAAACCATCCCATATCATTAAGGCATGCAAATGGTCCATCCATGTCAAATTTCAGTGCATACAGAAAGAGTTTGAAAAAATTTCAATGGTGGCCCCATTCACAGGTCATTTTTTCCCATGCCTAGTCCTAGTACAATGTCTTTTTGTTGTTCCTTTTAAAATTAGTTCGACAGTACACACGTTCCCGCATCTAGTACTGCAAGGGCATATTTTTATGGTGTTGATTAAACAATGAACATAACAGAGGGATTTTTCATCACAACTATGACACACATGCATTATATATACAATGTAGAACCTAAAAGAAAAATGAAGAAAGGGTGATGCAAACTTAAAACATGTGTCGAGCTATTTTTGTACTTTGAAAGAAAAATAGGGTTTATGGTTTAAATGATGAATTGATGATGGAAACAAGTAGGTGTGTGAGTCAAATTTGAGTCTAGAAACCCTCCCATATTGTTAATGCATGCAAATAGTCTATCCATGTCAAATTTCAATGCATACTGAAATAGTTTGAAAAATTTTCAACGTTGGCTTCATTCACAGGTCACTGTTGCGCATGTCTAGTACTAGTGCAATGTATTTTCATTGTTCCTTTTAAAATTCATTTTATAGTACACACGTTCTCGCATCTAGTACTGTAAGGGAATATGTTTATGGTGTTTATTAAAAAATGAACGAAAAAGAGGTATTTTTCATCACAAATATGACATAGATACATTGTATATACAATGTAGAACCTGAAAGAAAAATGAAGAAAGGGTGATGCAAACTTAAAACTTGTGTCAACCAATTTGTGTACTTTGAAGGAAAAATAGGGTTTATGGTTTACATGATGAATTGATGATGGAAACAAGTGGGTGTGTGAGTCAAATTTGAGTCTAGAAACCCTCCCATATCATTAAGGCATGTGAATAGTCTATCCATTTCAAATTTCAGTACATACAGAAACAGTTTGAAAATATTTCAACATTGGCCCCATTCACAAGTTAGTGTTGCCCATGTCTAGTCCTAGTACAACGTCTGTTCGTTGTTCATTTTAAAATTTGTTCGACAGTACACACGTTTATGCATCTAGTACTAAAGGGAAAATTTTTATGGTGTTGATTAAACAATGAACGAAAAAGAGGGATTTTTCATCACAACTATGACACACATACATTGTATATACAATGTAGAACTTGAAAGAAAAATGAAGAAAGCTTGATGCAAACTTAAAACTTGCACATCAACCAATTTTTGTACTTTGAAAGAAAAATAGGGTTTACGGTTTATATGATGAATGGATTATGGAAACAAGTGAGTTTTTGAGTCAAATTTGTATCCAAAAACTCTCCCATATCTTTAAGGCATGTGAATAGTCTATCCATGTCAAATTTCAGTGCTTACAGAAACAATTTGAAAAAATTTCAATGTTGGACCCATTCAAAGGTCATTGTTGCCCATGTCTAGTCCTAGTACAATGTCGTTTCATTATTCCTTATAAAATTCATTCTACAGTACACATGTTCCCACATATAGTACTACATGGGAATATTTTTATGGTGTTGATTAAACAATGAACGAAAAAGAGGGATTTTTCATCACAACGAAAAGTTCAAATGAAACGAGGTCGAGATAGGTTATATAGAGTGGGTGTGAGAGTCATATTTGAGTTTGGAAACACATGTTCTTCTTGCCACATAACGCATGGGCCAAATTCCCATGTTTTCAAACAGTTTCAATGAAGATTATATAGAAATGAAAAACACATTCATCGAAACTTTGTTGATGCAATACTTTGACAACGATGATGACATCTATGATCATGATAGTATTAAAATGAATGAGATTATTTTTGTTTCAAGAACAATTTATCCTCTACTGATCACAACCAGCCACATGAAGTTGGAATCTCATATGGCCCCTCCCCTCCCCCTCACATCACTCTTAATTCCCCAATACCCAATCTATAAAATAGAAAATAACTGAAAGTAACCTAGTAAGATTCATGCATAGAAACTACAAAAACAAAAATTAATGAAGGTAAATGAAATTATGTGTTTGTAAATGATATTTTTAGTTTACCACGTACTTTAGTATATTGGCAACTATTTTCAGGTTTCGCATAATAATTAAACAACATGTAACATAGGATATAAAAATGTCGCATAAAACTTAAAAACATGTAATTAACCCATGCCATAAGTAAATTATTTTAAGAGAATAATTCATACAAATTAAAATATATAGTCATGTGCCCAATCCAACTCAACATCTGTATAATCATCCTTATTATGTATCTTCTTATTCATTGAAATCGACATATATATCATCATCCGGTTCAAAAATGGTGTTGAAAGGATTGGAGATATTATCATTGTCATCAATGTCACTTTTGAGCATATTTTCATCGGCATCATTATCAAGAACTGCATTGTCTCCTACACCTGGATCATGATCTTCTTCGTCTTCTTTGTTTGTCGACCCTGCATGATCTTTCGGCTCTGTATGATCTGGTGAATCATCTTGTTATTCAATATAATCTTCTTCCTATACATGAGTATAATTAATTGTCCTTTTTCTTGGATCATATCTAACAACAAATGACCAATCCCTCTCATCTGGAACATTTGAGTAAAATACCTTTTCACATTGGCTTGGAAAAGCATAGCGATCATGTCCTCTTTCAAACACCATTGTTTTAATATTCGAAAATCCATTGGCATGTTGAATAACAGTTATTTCCTCATCGCATTCATGCATTTGTAACCTACACCACTTGACGTCGAACATAACTAATTTGAATGAATTAATGCCACACTCAAGTATATCATTCAAATACCCATATAATCTATTTTTAGATTCTCAGGGATGTATGTCACTCCTAGAGGAAATATTAGTGACCAAGAATATTGTAGTTATCCCACTATCATAAGTTTTCCTATTTTCATCCAACTGTTTGATGCGAAATTTACGATCATTGCACCACATAGCCTTGTGATGTTTCAACTGCAATATGCCATATATGTAAAAGATGAATTGTCAATTAATAAATTAACATATTTATATAACTTGGAAAGTATTTGAAAAAGATAGTACACATGTAGTCACATTAATATAATATAAAATAACTGAATAAAATGGGTGAATTTTATTTCCTATCCATCTTTCAAACCATATGCTAAATCAATTTCCCTTTGCGTAACATTGGCATCTTCATTATGATGAGCTTCTCTAACAAATTCAGACAGTTGTCTCCATGATAACCTACCACCATGATGTTGTTTAAATCCTTCAATCCATACATTCATCTAGTCAATATTGTTTGCAATGTATAAATGAACTGCATCCCAATCTTTAGCAACTGAATCAAAAAATCATAATTCAACAATATTGAATATTAGTTATAATGACCATGGTAAATATTAATAATTTATGAAATGATAGATATTAATATATTAATGAGTATGATCATATACACAAAAAACAGAAATTTATATGTATTAATATAAATATCCACAATTATTAATATATTACCTCTCATTTTTTTCATTCTACCTCTCCCCAATAGGTGCCCCTGATCTTCAATTTTTTTATGGAGCTCACATCCCAAATGTGATCCACTGCATGCATAGTTGCACTGCTAATTTAGGAAGACACTGAATAATATACACCATGGATTGATATACCATATATCTCTCCACCATAGAACCCTCAGGACATTCTCTTTGTCTAACCAAATCCTTCAATGATTTCAAGTGCCTCTCCACCATCCACATTGACCTTGTGTGTACAAGTCCACAAATTTCAATCTCCTCAACTTGGTGTATGAGGTAGTGTTCTTGTTCATTGAAAAAATTTGGAGGTATATACTTTTTCATTTGACACATTAGCCGAGGAATTTCTCTCTTCCAATACTTTATATCATCTTCGTGGATTTCTTTCAATGGAAACCATCTACATGAATTCATGACACAAGAAAATAACATGTTTCAACATAACATAATATATATTACATTACAAGTAAAACACATGTCATTAAGTACAAAAACAAATTGAAATAACATTTTTCATATAAATCACAACTACTTACCTCATGTATTTGCCAATATCATATATAACTTGTTTGATGACCTTTTCAAAGTCATTTGGGAGAGATAGTGGTAGAACATACTATAACAAAAAAATGAATCATTATTTGTTTCGACCAAAGTAGACTAAAAAAAACAAAAAATCTCAAAATATGTATAAGGCCAATATATAAATATGTATACCAAAATTATTACCTTAATGAAGGTATGCCAATCATGTGTTTTTACCCCACAAAATTCACCTTTCTTCGTTAATATATTATTTATGTTTGAAGCAAAACCCATGGGAAATTTAATTCATTGAATGACCCCTTTTACATCATTTCTTTGTTACTTTGTTAATAACCAAAGAAGGTTATTTTGGTCTCCATATCTATTTTATCAGATCACACTTCGCATTGCATGATTATCTTCCTGAATGTCATTACAAATTTTGACGATTTTTTCTTTATCCCTCCTACCATCTATGATTTTCCATAACATTTCTGTCACATTCTTCCCAATATGCATTGTATCAAACAAATGAGCTATTTTTAGCTCCTCATAGTAGGGACACCTCATGAATTGAGTGGGATAACATTTTATTCCTCATGGAATCCCATTATTAATACCTTCATGATGGTGGCCTTCATGAAGCATAGAAGAAATCACAACAATAATTATCAAATATGGTAAAATAAATTCAATGATTAAAATAAAAATTCAAAACATTACATATATGATACATAAATAAATTGTGTACCTTGATGATTTCTATTATATTCCAACCTCCATAGGTGAGGTGTCATTCTTTGTGGTTTTAAACCAGTCTCTTCTTTCCCATTGAAAAGATGTTTTTCAGTAGTACGACACTGATGGTTCTTAGGGAGGAGGTGCCTATACTCATCAAACACCACCTTTCCTAAATTTTTTGAATGACGATACTTCATCTTAGGACCACAAACTAGACATGCAAATTTACCCTTTGTTTGAAGAACTACAACAAATGGAATAATTTCAATTATACGAAGATATTATTTAAAAATTAATCATGCAACATGATATCTTTAAAAAATTGTATAGTATTAAAGAGAAATAAAATGCTACATACCAGAAAAATGTGTTAGTCCCGGGGAATCATGAATTGTCCATAAAAGTATTCAACGGAATTTAAATTTCTTCTCCTTGATTGGTTTACAAATGTCATACATAGTGATGCCAACCCATAACTTTAGTAGCTCATTGATAAGAGGCTCAATATATACATTCATATCTTTACCTTGGTACTTGCCTAATTGTTTGAAATTACACATAATTACTATAACCATGATATGTATATATAAGTAAATAAATAAACAAAAGACATTATGCAAAAAACGAAACAAATTAAAATGTTACATTCAAAAAATTAATGTAAACAAATACATGGAACAATAATTGTCAACATTATGTGCTCCCTCTTTATTGAAATCCAAGGAGGAATGTTGTTGTTGATAAAAGAAATAGGCACACTGAGTAAATAGACCTAAGCCCTCGAAATGGATTAACATCGTTAGTTGCTAATGAAATCCTAACATTATGGGGTTTTTCTTTGAAATCTTCCCATTTTCCCTCAATTTCCCTAAATGAATAACCATCAGCAGGGATTCGAAGAACACCATATCCACTTTTTTTACATGCAAGGTAATCCATAAATTGTGATATGCTTTCACACCTGAAAAATCACTGCAAACGTGGAATTATGTGAATATGACGAAGAACCTTTCGAGGCACCCTTTTTGTTACTTCAACGGTTCGATATCTACTGATAAGACATTGTGGGCATTCTATTTTCAAAGAGTGTTGTCCATAATATATAATATGATAATTAGGACATGCATCTATAGTTTTATAATCCATTCCAATGTCTTTCATAATTGCATGCAAATATCTATATGTGCGAGGTAAAATATTTGACGATGGTAACAAAAATTCACTTAACAATATACAACATAACAAATAACTAGTTAATGTAAAGAATATTAATTGTAAAAATTGCATTCTTATTTTACAAATTAATTAACACTAAAAACAAATAGAAAAAAGTCAACATTTATGTATATGAGATGAAACATATTACATACCTTAGGATTTGTGTCATACAAATTGTTATCACTCCAAGAAACTCTTTGGGGTTGTAGGCCAAATATGCTTGGTAACTTAAGATTATGATAAATTGTATGCTTGGATCAAGGGGATAACTCAATGGCTAATGAGAAGAACAACTTATCATGCATTCGAATAAGACAATACTTTTAGAAATCAATAATCAGATAGAGAAATTGGAATGGGGTATGAAGAACACTAATCTAGATAACCAAGTACATTAACATGCAGGGTCATACAAGATAGTAAGAGATCCTTTAATTCAAATTCATGAGCTAAATAAGAAGATAACAGTTCTTAAAAGTTGAGCTAAACTGAATCAAAGTACAGAGTAATGCAACACATGAACAAATATGACATTGGTAGCAAAAGAAGACTCTGATTCATATCAAGATAAGAGTCTAAATACATGAGCCCAAATGCATCCAAGATTGAACCCTTAGTTCATCTTATGTCTTCATCTTTATAGTTTTTACAATACA